>CAJPDP010086863.1:0-12103 GCA_905336975.1 Bombina variegata variegata | reverse complement strand
ACTCCTATTATCAATTTTTCTTCGTTCTTTTGCTATCTTTATTTGAAAAAGAAAGTCCAGAACCCTGGACAGCACTTGTTTATTGGTGGATGAATTTATCCACCAATCAGCAAGAACAACCCAGGTTGTTCATAAAAAAATGGGCCGGCATCTAAACTTACATTCTTGCTCTTCAAATAAAAATATCAAGAGAATGAAGAACATTTGATAATAGGAGTAAATTAGAAAGTTGCTTAAAATTGCATGCTTTATCTGAATCACAAATTAAAAAAAATGGGTTCAGTGTCCCTTTAAAAGGTGATGTTTCCATCTCTTAGCAAATAGCGTGCTGGAAATCTAGCTCCCAAGGGCGCCATGCCGGATTTCCCGCATGGCTATTGGCTAAAAAGTGAAAACCTCACCTCTCTAGCAAAACAGCGTTCTACTGTGGGCTGTCTTAGCAGCTCAGAACAGCGAATGCTTGAAACAAGAAAAGGAGCTTTCAGCATGAAGTATTTTATACTTCATTACTAAAACTCACCTTTATTTGTTTCAATGGTCAATCCTAGCATTTCTTAAATGCTTGGATTGACTTTCACATTAACACAGGGATAATTTAGATCAGTAGTCTTCTTACATTTTTAAAATATCTCAGTGTGTGCATATTTACCCGCACAATTTGTGCCGAGCTGTGTGGCATGCTTACTGACTAATACTTACAAGCATTTTTTATGTTACACTATGGTATTCATAACACAATACAGATATTATAGTTTTATAAATATATTCACTAAGTGCCATTTCATAAATGTGTGAATAACGCTATGGTACAATATACAAAGCATTATAAGAATCTAAAATGATAATGGAGTAACATATACATTAAGGTAAAAAACCTACCTTCTGGTAGTGCTATTATTTTAGTTAAAGTGAAGGTAAACTTTGGTGAATGAAAGCCCGTTTTTTAAAAATACTATTAAAAACAGGGGCACTTTCATTCATCAAAGTTTACAAAGCAGCGTTTTTTTCTTTTCACAGCTAGAGCAGCTTCCCCCACCTAGAGATCCTCTATTCCTCCTTCCTCCAACCACAGCTTTCCCCCCCAGGGTAATCATTGCCTGAGGCCATGCTGTGATTGGAGGAAGCCGGATTAGTCATTGCTGACGTGTGAATAGAGGATCTGTAGGTGGGGGAAGCTGTTGTAGCAGTGAAAAGAAAAAAAAAAGGTAATTTTTTTAACAAAATGGTTGCTTTGTAAACTTTGATGAATGAAAGTGCCCCTGTTTTTAATAGTATTTTTTAAAAAACGGGCTTTCATTCACCAAAGTTTACCTTCACTTTAAACAAACTGCTGCTATATATTTTTTACTCCAACCATCTTATATTTAGTAAACATACAGTTTCAAAATAGCATGTGGTTACTATTTGACTGAGTATCATAACGAATACATTGTTGCATTTCATCAACATTGTTCTATTACCTAATCATAGAATGGTAATATTGATGTATCTTTTTGTATATCAAGTTATATGCCACATATAGAGCTTAGAACAATTAGTATCGATTTATGTCCATTTAAAAACAAACATTCTAAATACACAGTGCTATAACTCTGATATTTTGCAATCTAACACTGAAAAGAACATTGCACACTAAATAAATGCTAGATAGAATGAGGCATTCAAAGAAAAGATAAGTCTGAGAATAACATGTACAGTGGATTTTTTTTCATTAGCTGTTTAAATATTTAAAAAATAAGTGTAAAATATTAGTGTCTATAAAACAGTGGGAGCTGCCATGTTGTAACTTAGGTTACCTTCTCTGCTTTTGCCAATTAGGTGCAGTTATAAATAGGTCACTAGAGTGTGCAGCCAAAAGCTGTGTGGAATATAACAGTGTTCTGCACTTCCATTTCTAACAGGAATTGAAATGCTCAGAATTTCAGAATGGAATTACAGGAAAAGGGTAGAAAATAAATAATGAAAGTATATAGCAGTGTTTTTTTCTGTGTATACGATGTATCTTTTTATATTACAATCTAAAAAATGTTATGTCCCTTTAACTAGTTAGCAGATATATTGCTCCATCCTTAATGGACATCATTTGATAGACAATCTTATATTTTCAATTATACTGTTACTCCAATTCAGTAACAGATGAATAATACTTGTATATTCCCCATATTTGTTCCAGATAATATAGTGGAATATGTTTTAATAATATATTTATATATTCTTATAGTGTGTTTATTCAGCATACTATAAATAACTAAGTGTATAACACCAATTTCAATAAAGTTATGTTTTTATTTTTATTGTGTTTCCCACACTATATTCCTTAGTGAAACAATGGTATGGAGCGCTAAGTAGTATACGCTTCAGTGGTCTACTACCACTATAGATATAGATGTTCTTTTTGTATACAGCACCCACTCCCAATAAATTATAATAAATAACTAATTTAAAATATTTTAAATTGGGATATAATTTGGTAGTGCCATTTTATTTTCCTTTTCTTCTTTGACTTTACCCTTTTTTTTACAGATAAAGACACCAATGTCATACAAAACAATCAGCTCACATGTCATGCTTATGGTGTTAAAGAAAATCATGGTATAAGATGGCATTTTCCAAACACTAAAACAAATAACATAAACAACAGAACAAATAAAGACAATGCTGGTTTCTAGTACATACTTGATATCTACAAATGAGTATGCTAAACTATGCTCGCTTATTTTAAGCAACTTTCCCCTCTTATGAGTAGATTCCTATTAAGTCTATGGTTACGCACACGTGAGCCACCCTCCACTAAGTGTTTTATATATTATTAACTCAGATTAAAACTACCTGATTCTCCCTCTCAATAAAGGGTGGAAGAAGGGGGGGGAGAGGGGGGGGAGCCCCCGACCTCACAGCCAGAAGTTGATTGCCGTCCAGTCGTGTCAAGTTCAGGGGTCTGTGGGTGGTCTGATGTCAGTGAATCCTCCCAGAGGAACTTCGCATCATGGAAAAATTCTAATTTATGTCTTTTTAAGTAACCAAATTCTTCCAAACCTAACAACTCTTCAACTTTTGCTAACCACATTTGTCCGGTCAGTTGGGTGGAGGTTTACTATTTTAAGGCTATCATAGCTTTGGCACTATTTATTCCAATTTGTAGCAACTGTCTTCTAAGTTTAAAAGGTATTTTTGGGAGTTTGTTAAGTAAGACTATGTGGGGAGTCAAGTTTAGATCTCTAATTAGTCCTCTCCTGAAATGGTTTTCTATGAAGGCCCATAGTGGCTGTAGTACTTTACATTTCCACCACATGTGCAAATAACTACCTTTCTCCTCGCATCCCCTCCAACAGCGATCACAAGAGGATGGATAAATAGAGTGTAATCTTGCCAAGTACCAGCGTGTTACAAGGGTCAAGTACCAGCGTGTTACAATTTTAAAGTTAAGCTCTAGGATTTTAGGAGATGTCGAGGATTTTTTAGTGTATTGGAATATTAATCTCCATTCATTATCAGTTAATACATCTCCCAGTTCTCTATGCCACTTACTGGTGTAGGTGGGTAAGTTTGTTGACATGTGAGTCTGTAGTAAGCTGCGCATTTTTGATAGTGAGTGCGGGATCGGCGTATTTGTAGAACAAGCTTTTTCAAACGGGGTCAGCTGTCTTAGAAAATCCGCTTTATGCGGTGAGGTGTTGAGGAAGTGGTCAAATTGCCTGTACTTTAACCAAGGATAGTAAGCACCTTGTGCTACCTCTTTTATTTCTTCCCTATTCAAAAGTCTGCCTCCCTTCAGGAACTTCTCTAAGGGGGTGGTATGTCCCCATTCTAACAATCTCTGAATGTCTCTGTCTAGTCCCCCTGTAAGTTCAGCGTTCAACGGGATAGGGTAAAGAGGGGATCTAAGTCCTGATATATCCTTCCTTCTATTAATAATTGTGTCCCATTCCTTAAAAAAGTGGTGATGAATCGGTAAAGTCGTGCATTGGGGGGGTCTCAGGTGTTTAGGTACCCAACAAAGGGCTCCCACCGTGGGTGCCTTTAATATGTGTGAGTCCATGGCTATCCAGGCTTTGTGTTCCGGTGTGTTATGCCAGTCGAGTACTCTCGGCACAATCGCATCCATATATAATTTTATGTCTGGTAGCCCTAGCCCTCCCAATAAGGTCGGCCTATACATTGTAGTTTTATTTATTCGAGGTTTACATGTTCCCCATACAAATTTATTCATATGGCTCTGTAATTGAGATAAAAAAACCCTCGGCAGGGCCATTGGCAAGGCCTGTAAAACGTATAAAATTCTGGGTAACGTCGTCATTTTTAAACACTGTACTCTGCCCCACCAGGATAGCGGTTTTGTCGCCCACGAATTTAGGTCTTTTTGTGTCATTAATAATAGCGTCTCATAATTCTTTTTGAATAGTATTTTTTGGTTCGGGGATAAATGTATACCCAAATATTTAAGGGATTCAAATTGTAGCTTCATGGGACAGATCTCTGTCAGTTTCATAAATGGTTCTCGCTCTAAGGAGATATTTAATAATTCTGATTTGGATGGATTCACTGCAAAATTGGAATAACTCCCAAATTTCACTAACTCCAGCATAATTTCTCTCAAAGACTGAGTCGGGTCTGTTATTGTGAAAAGGACATCGTCCGCATATAATGCAATTTTAAATATGTGTGGGCCAATTTCAATTCCTTTTATTAAGTGATTGTTCCGTACGTGTGCTGCCAGAACTTCCATAGTAAGTATAAATAATAATGGGGACAAAGGGCAGCCCTGTCTGGTTCCGTTACCTATTCTAAATGAGTCTGACAGTATGCCATTTGCTTTTACCTTTGCGGTGGGGTGGGCGTACAAACAAAATATTCTTTGGATCATTCGGGGGCCTATACCTATATTAATCAGAGTCTCTTTAAGGAATTGCCAACTGAGCCTATCGAAGGCCTTCTCGGCATCTGTTGCCAAGAAGACCGTCGATATTTTATTATGCTTGGAGTGCGACATGAGGGTCATGGCTCTGATTGTGTTATCTCTCACTTCCCTGTTAGGGATGAACCCTACTTGGTCGGTGTGAATAATATCTTTTAGTATTCTATTAAGTCTCGTCACCAAAATCTTACCTAAGATTTTCAAATCAGTATTTAAAAGTGATATGGGCCTATAATTTTTAGGATCTGTAGGGGATTTGTCCGGTTTTAAGATAACTGATATATGTGCTTGTTGCATCTCTGTAGGTAATGGTCGTCCTTCATCAATAGTTTGGATGCAAGGAGGGACCTGTGTATTTTATAGTACATGTTAGTGAGTCTGTCAGGACCTGGACTTTTCCCGGAAGGAAGGTCTTTAATAACTGTCAGAATCTCCTGTAACGAGATAGGAGCCTCAAAATCCTCTCTTACTGTTGTTTGAATTTTCGGTAGGTTGGCCTCCCTAATATAGTTCTTTAAGTTGCTTAATTTGTTCGGTGACTGATCTATCTGCAAATTGTATAAGTCTGAATAAAATTCACCAAAGTGATTCGCAATCTCTCTTCCATCTATTAAGTGATGGCCTAAGGGTGTTATTAACTTGTGAATTTGAGATGCCACAGATTGTTGGTTAAGAAGTCTTGCTAGTCTTGGTCCTGCCCTATTATTCTTGAAAAAATAAGTGTTCTTAAGTGCTAGCGCCTTTCTCTGTGCTTCTTTAGTTAAAATTATATTAATGTCCTGCCTCACTTTAGTGATTTGCATTAATAGTGTCTTATCTGATGGGTTGTTTTTGTGCCGTAATTCCAGGTCATTTAACTGATTTGTAAGCTTTTCTATAGTGGAGCGATAGTTTTTCACCAAAATGGATTTTTGCTTTATACATTCTCCTCTGATGTACGCTTTATGCGCTTCCCATACAAAACTGGTGTGTGTGTCTTTATTACTATTGAATTGGAAATATTCTGTAATTGCTTTT
The DNA here is from genome assembly GCA_905336975.1 of Bombina variegata variegata. Classification (NCBI taxonomy): domain Eukaryota; kingdom Metazoa; phylum Chordata; class Amphibia; order Anura; family Bombinatoridae; genus Bombina; species Bombina variegata. The sequence goes on along the minus strand of CAJPDP010086863.1, from coordinate 6,171 downwards.
TGCAATATTTCCTGTACTGGCGGGTAATGTAGAATGGAGTTGTCCATTTTCCAAATGAAAGGGACTGTTGGCGCTTCAGGCCAGGTGAGCTCTAGGCTAACGGCAGAATGGTCAGACCAGGCTGTGGGTTTTATATCTGATTCCCTTACTAGCAATAAATGATGATAGATAGTCTATGCGGGTATATGAAGCCCAGGGATGAGAGTAGAACGTGTAGTTTTGTTGTGTTGGGTGTTGCACTCTCCATACATCTACTAAGCCCAAGTCAGAGATACATGTCTAAACCATGTCTGGGGCTCTTGTCTTTGTTCGCCCACTTTTCGTGGAGGAATCTAAAATAGGGTCTAATATGGTATTAAGGTCCCCACCCATTATTATTGGCCCCTTCTTGTGTTCCAAAATAAGAGAAAGTAATTTCTGATAGGATGTATGTCTGCGACTAAGGGGGGCATACACATTGACCAATGTGATTGGTTTATTAAATAAAAGGCCTGTTAAGATTAAAATTCTACCTTCTGCATCTGTGACTTTATTGCATAGTTGGAAGCGCAACTGCCTATGGAATAATATACTAACCCCTTGTTTCTTAGTGTGGTATGTATTATGGAAACCCATGAGAAAATCCCTTGAGAGCAAAGAGGGTTCTGCCCCTGTCATAAAATGTGTTTCCTGCAGGAAGATAACTGAATGGGAATGCTTAGCAAAATGTCTAAGTGCCACGGAACGCTTGGTCGGGGAGTTAAGTCCTTTCACATTTTGGGAAATAATCTGAATTTTAGGGGCTGTCATGGTCGTTGTCAAATAGAAACACTGGCTTCTGATTAGGCTGGCTTACCTGTCGAGAGTAGTGGATCGGAGGCCGGGGGTCCCCCCTGTGGACTGACCTTATAAACAGGTACCATGCTGAAATGAGTAGGACTGTGTAATGATAGAAGAACTTTCTCAAAGTTAGAAATCTGAGGGCGACAAGCATACAGTTACAATCAACCAGCATAATAAACATTAAATAACAAAAACATATAAGGAACAAGTAACATAAATCCCTACATCTATTCATTTGATCTAGGGTATAACTATGCTACGAATGGACGGGGGGAATTAAGGCTGGTGGATTTGCCTTTCCACTCTAATATGGGCAGTATATTTTCTTACTGTATCAAACTGTTATATCTATAACAATCAACAGGGTATACTTTTAGAAGCTGACTACTCTACATTATATATACTCTTAAGGCCTGGAAACAAAATGTAATCTAATTAGTATTAACAGGTCGCTCAAGGTGGGTTTGCAGAGTCTGCGGTAGAAGCAAGTTCTGTTGTCTCAGTATTTCTTCTCTTGGTGGGCATCGTGGACCAGCTTCTTCTTTGCGGCTTGAATGATGGTGGTCTCGGATGATTTTTCTCTTTTCCAGAATCTGAGATTTTGGGCAAAGATGGTGGGGATATATTTAATTGTTTACAAAACAGTTCCAAGTCCTCTGGGCCTTTGTATATATACGTTTTCTCCTCTTTTTGAACTTTAATGGCAAAGGGAAATCCCCAACGGTAGGGTATCCCTAAGTCCTGGAGATGCAGTGTCAAATATCTAGCCTCTTTCCTTTTGGCTAGTGTGATTGGGCTGAGATCAGGGTATAGTTGAATGGTGTCTTCACCAAAGTGGAGAGGCGATCTTTTCCTGGCTGCCTGAAGGAGTTTTTCTTTATCTGTATACTTATGGCAGCAGAGGATCACATCCCTAGGTGGCATACTCTCAGGAGGCTTCGGCCTCAGAGCCCTGTGAGCCCTATCAAGTATAATGTGCTCTTTCTCAGGGTCCAGCAGGAATTTAAACAGATTTTGCAGATAGGAGGGCAGTTGTTGTGGTAGTATCTTCTCAGGGATACCACATATCCTAAGATTCTGTCTGCGGCCCCTATTGTCGAGATCCTCCATTTGTACCTGAAGGTGTTCAAGAGCCTCATGTTGGTATTGGAATGCTTGTGTAGTGTTATCAGTTGACTTGTTTGTTTCCTCCATTTGCTCCTCTAGTTCCAAGACTCTGTCCCCTAGTTCACGAATGTCTCTCTTAACTTCTGCCAAACCATCTTTTATAGCCTTACTGACTTGCTGCATGATGGATGAGAGGTCTGCTTTAGTAGACAGTGTCTTTAGATCAGCCCGAGTAATTGGTGATGTATCATCCATAATAGATGTAGAGGTCTGGGATATAAATTCCTGCTGGTCAGAAGTAAGTGCTCCACACTCCCCGGCTGGAGATGTGTCAGGACACCTAAAATAGGAGTTTAATTTTTCACCTGCTCCTGTATTGTTTTTAAGTCCTTTATCTGTTTTGTTCTTAGATTTGGAAGCCATTTTACAGAATATGGCTCCAGTTATCCTCAGATTGTATTAAATTCAGCTTTTCTTCTAGTGTCTATGCTGTAACCCTTTAAGTGGTAATGCTTATATAGGATATCAACTTATGCTGTGTATATCGTAGTGAATAGTGTTTTTCTTAGGCCTGTGGCGGTTAACCCTTTTGACAGTGTGCAGATAATATTTTCTCAGGCCGGAGGGACCTTAATTACTGTGTATGTGAGGCCTGCTTCCCCTTTGGCTGCACAATATCGCGGGCTCAATCCCGGCAGCAAGATAGCCCCAACCAACAGCAAAAAAGAGTGTAAAGCTGGGCAAAAGAGTACCTTGACAGTTATCGCCAGCCCTTTATATAGAATGTCCTTTCCTCAGCTCACCGGGAGATTATCTGCGTCACCGCCGCGTGCCGTTTGGGAAACTCACAAAGAGGTCATCCGGCGATCCGATGGTAAGGGCAGTCACCCGGCGGTTCATGCAGGTTTGTATATTGCAAGACAAAGCACCCGCTGAACTGTTTGCCTTTAAGCGATCAATGCCGACGACTCCTCTCCAGTACTGCGTCACAGGTCTCGCTAGGTGCTCTAACCAGGCCTCACTTTATGGCGGTGATTTCTCCAGTGTCCGGGAGTTTAGCTGCCGATACTATCACATAGGTCAAGCTTCTCTGCACTTTTAAATATAGGATTTAGCCTGTTGAAGTTAGATTGTTAGCTATAGAAGGCCCATTAGAGCTATTTTAATCGGAGCATCAGCTTGATGCGACCATTTGCCTTGCTGGTCGGCTCCGCCCCCCGGAAGCGACTTTACCCTTTTTTAAATAAATAAGTTCCATAGAGCCAGAGTTTCATTCATTGAGGACAGGCAAAATCATCCACTATGATGGAGCTAAGGCAGAAAGATGGCTGGTTTGAATATCAAAATCCTCAGAATGAAAGAGGGAGCTTTAGTGGTTACATAGTAGAGGTGAAAAAAATAAATTGTCTTGGTGATAAAATAATGATATAAGTTAAAAATATGCACCTAAAAATAAATTGCACACATTTTACAGAAGTAAGAAGAAGAATCAAGCCCATCAGAAAAAAAGTAGGATCCTTATACAACCAACTTCCTAATCACTAAGCCTGGAACAAAGTGTCTTGATTTAGGCATATGGTACTGTGAAACAATGCAAAGCTTGCTAACAAAATCACAGGTTTACATGATTTTAAATAATTTGTTTTGTATTCATATTAAAAAAAGAGTTTAACACTTTTGTTATTGAAAATTAAAGTTTTACTTTGTCTAGTGGTTTTTGAATATTTATTTTACAACTGTAAAAAAAGGGATTTTTTTTCCCATTTATGTTGCCTTTGCTTTAAAAACGAACGTCCTTTAAAAATAAATAAATAAACAGAATGTATACAAGGACAAAATGTGATCATTTATGTGGTTAATGGTCCAAAGGAAAGTCTTTTTCGCAGGTGAGAAAGGCTTCCAAAAATTAAATTTACACTATTTTTGTTTTTCTTGTGTCAGCCAAAAATCCTGTAGCAGAGCTCTGGTACTTCATTACCCAAGACTCAGTGGAACGCGGCAGTTTCTCCACTGGGGGGTCTTCCTTACTCAGTTCAAACCTCGGGACAGCACCTGAATAGTCAGAGTGATCACTGCTGAGACCAGGGTTAAGCCAGCGGCTATATCTCCCCTAGCTGGGCTGATCTCAGTGGGCTCTCTGGAAGGTATGGATCCCTTTGCCTTGCTCCTTCACCTAGGGACAGGACCTGAATAGTAGCTCTGCCACCAGAGCGATTGTTGGTGAGACTAGGGTCAATCCAGCGGTTATATCTCCCCTAGTTGGGCTGGTCTCAGTGGGCTTCCAAGCAGGTATAGATCATTCTGCCTTGCTCCTTCTTCCAGGGAGGTATTGCTCCATTTGCCTTCACCAAGGTAATGACTCCTTTGCCTGCACTGTTTTTAAAAAAGACATTTGGAGCTCACAGGGCCAGCTTTTTGGCTACAGGTCTGTAGACTCTGTAGCAAGTCTTCCCTAGAGGGAAATTAGTAGCCAGAAAGCAGGGCTTAAACAGTTGTCACTGGAATCCATGTAAGAACCAGGCAAGACCAACCATTCCAAAAGGACAATTGCTCCAGAAGTAGCAGTTGTAGTGCATCATCCAGGGTAGTCACCTGGTACCCCTGAATCCAGTTGGACATTACCCCGGTGCATCCGGTAGGCCCACTCCACTTGAGTATCTTTCTCCTTTTTCTGCAGATCTCTGAATTTCCTGTGGAAGGCCTCTGGGGTAATGGCATATTGTGCCAGCAGTCTCTATTTTACCCAGCTGTAGTTCAAGTTCTCTTCATTGAGGACTTCCCGGTAAGCCTCAGCATCAATTTACTGGTTAAAATGGTGACCCAGTCTGTAGGTCACACATTGTTGTGTATACTGCCTTCCAAAGTCATGCAGGTATTTGTCAATGCCCCTCTCGGCCTTTTTGAAAACTTTCAATGCAGCTAATGGTAGCTTCTTCTTTCATAGCCCTCCTGGTGAAGAGAGGGCCCATTTCCTGGCTGATGCTGTATTTAAACCATGCAGAGCTGGTACTCCCTCTCTCTGCCTGCTGCATTGCAGTCACATCAGCCATAATTATTTGAATGGTCTCCTGGGAGGGCTCAGGACCCAAGAGTGCCAATCATCCTCAGACTTCTCTTTGAAAATACGACTCACCATTAGTGTCCAAGAGCAGGGAGCAGGATCAGTCGCCTATCATAAGTTATGTGATTAGGGTAGCTTTTGAGTAATTACTGGCCGCTTGTCCTCTGGATTCCAACAAATCAATAAAGGTACACCTCTTCAGTGTAAAACTGCCACTGTTCACCTGAAGCTCATATAGGATTTCCCAATGGAGATCAGATCCCAGTGGTGGTTTGGACCTTCCCTGAGCAGTAGGGATGGTCCCACCGTTGCCCCCCAAATGTGGCAGAGCTCTGGTACTTTGTTCCCTAAGACACAAGGAAAAGTGACAGTATCTCTGCTGAGGGGGTCTCCCTTCCTCAGTCCAAACCTCAGGACAGCACCTAAATAGTATGTCAGCCACCAGCATGATAATTGCTGAGACCGGGGTCAAGCCAGTGACAATATATCTATGTATGTGACTGGGGAACCGTCATAAAGCCCATTAATGACAAAACAAAAATTGTTACTGCTAGCTTGTAGCAGCTGTAGCTCTACAAACAACTTTGACTTTATTTAAATTTAAGCTGCTGTCCAGCTGCTCCTCTGCTGCCGTGACAATGTTTCCCATAGGAAATTGGGGACAAATGGATTTTAGTTAACTAATTCCCAAAAACCCTCTCAATGAATATCAGAAGAATTTAAAGAGACATAAAACCAACATTTTTGTTTCATGATTCAGAAAGAGCATGCAGTATTAAATAACCTTCCAATTTACTTCTATTATCTAATTTGCTTCATTCTCTTGATATCCTTTGTTGAACATCATATCTAAATATGCTTGGTAGCTGCTGATTGGTGGCTGCACATAGATGCCTCATGTTATTGGCTCACCCATGTCAACAAAGAATGAAAAAAGAATGAAGCAAATTAGACATGATAAGTAATTTGGAAAGTTGTTTAAAATTGTATTCTCTATCTGAATCATAAAATAATAAAACTGGGGTTTTGTGTACATTTAAATAATTAGGCCTAGATTTGGAGTTTGGCGGTAAAAGGGCTGTTAATGCTCCGCGGGCTTTTTTCTGGCCGCACCATAAATTTAACTCTGGTATCGAGAGTTCAAACAAATGCTGCGTTAGGCTCCAAAAAAGGAGCGTAGA
>CAJPDP010086857.1:0-11323 GCA_905336975.1 Bombina variegata variegata | reverse complement strand
ATAATAAAAATTATTCCTATTCTAAGACCTATTCAAATCAGCCAATAGGATTTTAGCAGCTCTAATTCCTATTGGCTGATTTAAAATTTTCAGCCAATAGGAATGCAATGGTACCCCCAGTATAAAAGGGGTACCTTGCATTTGAATTCTCAGTGTGTGGTGGACGATCGCATGAAGAGGACCTCCATGTCAGATTGAAGGACCTCCGTCTGGACCTCCGCCTCCGCAGGGATGAGGAAGATGCCCGTCCCTCAATGGATGAAGATGGAGCCACCTGGATGAAGATGGACCTCCGCTTCCGAGCATCGACTGCTCCGCCTCCACAGTGATGAAGAAGATGCCGGTCCCTCGATGGATGAAGATGGAGCCGCCTGGATGAAGATGGAGCCGCTGGGATGAAGATTGTTCAAGCCGGACTTCAGCAACTGTGAGTACCTAAAGAGGGGTTGACAAGCAGGCAAAATAGCCAATCAAAACTGTACTACTACAGGTTTTTTTAGGGTGGTTTTTTTTTTAGATTAGGGCTAATGGACAATTTAAAAAGAGCTGAATGCCAATTTAAGGGCAGTAAAAGAGCTGAATGCCCTTTTAAGGGCAATGGGTAGATTAGGTATTTTTAGTTAAGTTTTTTATTTTGTGGGTTTGGGGTAGGTGGGGGTTTGTATTGTTAGTCGGTGTTTGTTTTCTTTTTGTAGCAAAAGAGCTGTTAACTTTAGGGCAATGCCATACAAAAGGCTCGTTTAAGAGCTATTGGTAGTTTATTATAGATTAGGGTTCTTTTATTTTGGGGTGCTTTTTTTTAAATGGTGTAGAATAGGAATAATTTTTACTATTTTGAATAATTAGTTTGTTATTTTGTGTAATGTTTTTTTTTCTTTTTGGGGTGTGTTTTTTTTATAATAGCCATTTTTTAAATAATCTATTTTTTTAGTGGTCCATTTGGGGTACAGAAAGCAAAAAGGATATAAACACGAGTGTTAACATATTTGGGGAATCAATACATTGTAGATAAGTACCACCATGTAAAAATTGGAAAAATAGCATATCACAGCAAAATTTAAAGCTGCTTGGTTTAAACAAACATATCCAGAAAAGACAAACCACAATCCCCGAGTTGGATCGTGGCAAAAGAAACATAGATACCTGAATAGTTATCATTAAAAAAAAAGAAAACCTCCCTTTTAGCGTAATATTCCTTTTGAGAACAAATAACTTTCTGTCATCCTCAAATGAGTACCTTTCCTACCTAAACTTGAAAAACGGAGAAAGGAAAAAAAAAAAAAAGAATATTGTAGAGAAATTATAAAAAAATAAAAAATAAAATGGAGGCTCCCAATCCGCCCTCTCCTGTCTACAAACAACAATCTGTATTGCCTTCTAAATATAGCAACTAATTAGCCTTAGTTAAACTATTGCCTGCCAAGCCCCTCATCCCATTCGGAGACAAAATCTTAATATTGAGATAGGTTTGCTTCACCTTTCTCTTCTCTCACGAATGAAAAAAAATATAACCTAGTAAATCTGTGGTAGTTCATTTCTCAGTATAGCATTTAAGACATATTCCGTAGATCTAAGAGGATATATCATTTTCTTTTGTACTTCAATTGTTTGGGAAAGAATACAAGTTTCCCATTTTTTTTAAAAATCTAGTAACTTCTTTATCTTTATCTTGATCTATCAGGCATTGCTCCACCATCATTTGTTGGAATATCTGCTTATTGAATTCGGCTATGGACGGTGTTTTTTTCAAAATCCAAGTTTTCAACAAGAGAAACCTGGCTACTCCAATTACTGTTTCAATAAATATCTTATCTTTGACTCTATCCTCTGGAGAGAATAGAAAAAACACTAAGTCGCGATGTATAACTCTCTCTGCTTTAAGTATTCTAGAAAGCCAGTAACTTATTTTATTCCAATATTGTCTAACTATTGTGCAACCCCAGAAATAGTGGAGAATATCGGCACTACTACTACCACATTTAACACATTTATCTTTAACTTTACTGTTCCATCTTGCCATTATTGAGGGTGTCAGATATGTTTGATTTAGTATATTAATGTGTGCTTCTCTGTAATTAGTGGAGATAAATATCTTATTTGTTCTACTAATGCTGTTCTGAATAACTTCCTCACTGCATTCCGTTAACCCCTTCATATGCCATTTTTTAACAATCAATTGCAGATTTAGTTGGCCCTCTTAAAGTGCTAAATCTTTATACCATTTTTTGATGGAAAAATCTCCTATCTTGCATAATTCAAGTTTAGCCGTAATTATAGGCCAGCTCCACTCCTTCTTCTGAATTAATAACAACTTATTAACTAGATTCCTTAATTTAAGGCGTAGAAATCCTTACTAGGTAAGTCATATTCACATTTTACTGTTTCAAAAGTTTTAATCTGTGCTATGTCCACATTGAAATTTATCATTTGATTAATATATATCAGTCCCTTCCTTTTCCACCTGTGGAACACCGCTGATTTTAGTGCTTCAGGAAGTGGAGGGTATCCTACTATTGTTAGATGCTTAGATACTGCATATTCTACTTTAAGATTTTTGCAATATTGTTGCCAGGCTTTAATGACACCCATAACTGAGCTGTAGTTTTTAATCTCCTTTGGCATATCTTTTCCTTGTGTATGCAGCAGCGCTATTAACGAGAATGGTTTAACTATCTCCTCTTCTAAGGATTTAGCTGTATATATATTTTGGAGAATTGGCTTAAAATTCAAATCATACTAGAGATTTGGATTCTTATTTAAAATAATACCTAAATACATAATTTGTTCTACAAATTTAAAGGGGCTTTCCCCAATAGAATCCCCCTTCCTATCTAACCATAATAATTCTGTTTTATTGATGTTTACTCTATAACCCGAAAATGAGCTGTATCTTTCTATAATTCCCATTAATCTAGGAATGTTCTGCTTAGTATTTCTTAGAAATATTAGTATGTCATCTGCATAAAGTAATATTTTTTCCTCAATGCCTTTAAACAAAACCCCTTGCAGATCCTGTCGTATTTTAATGGCTAATGACTCAATAGATAAATTGAACAGGAGGGGTGAGAGTGGGCAACCTTGCCTAGTACCTCTTTCCAATTTTATTTCTGAAGATTCTATTCCATTCACTGAAATCAATGATAAGGGGTTATTATAGATTTCTTTAATTTAATTCAGGAAAGATCCCGAAAAGCCAAACTTTTTTAATGAGGTGAACAGGTGATCCCATTGCACGGCATCAAACGCTTTTTCGGCATCTATTGTTATTAGCGCTGCATCTTGATTTAATTTGTTAAATCTCTCAGGTTGATTCCTGAAATATTCAATGATAATGCATGCTTTACGTATGTTTACAAAAGAGCTTCGGCCATTCATGAAACCCACCTGGTTGGGATGAATAATTTTGCCTAGATTTTTTTTTAATCTTTCAGCTACTATTGATACTAAAATTTTATAATTTGCATTAAGCAGAGAAATTGGTCTATATGATTCTGGCCTTTCGGGATCCCTTCCTTTCTTGTATATCATAATTGTAACTGCTTTTGAAAAATTCCTTGACATTACCCCATTATCTATATAATAGTAATTAATTAGCTTTGTCAAGCATGGTACAATTTCTTTATTTAATATTTTATAGAACTTGGCTGGTTATTGATCTGGCCCTGGGACTTTATTCAATTTGATCTTATCAATAGTTGCCTCTACTTCCTCTTCTGTGATTGGTTGATTACTATAATCCATTTCTTCTAATGTTAGTCTGGGGGTATCTATACTATCCCAGAAGAGCTCCTTATTGGACCTATCTATTCCACATGCGCTATAAAATTCTCAAAACACTTAATGGAAAATCTCATTAATTTCTGTGGGGTCGTGTATATACTTATCCCTTACTTTTATTGTATGGATAACATTCAATTTTTTTCTCCAACTTCACTATTTAGGTAACTACCTGTTTTATTCCCGAATTTTAGATATTTTGCCTTATATTTCAAATCTTCTCTCACAGTTTCTTGAAGAAAAAATGTATCCCTTTCTTGTTTCGCCTGAATATATCTAGACCAATTACTTTTAGAAACGGTTTGAAGATATCTATTACACATGTTAGTTAATTGAGTGGTCAACTGTTCCTCCCTCCTCTCTGTTTTTGAATAGAACCATATAGCTAACTATCTCACCCCTTAATACCGCTTTTGCTGTTTCCCATAGAATTTCTATACGATTCTCATACTCTTTATTCAATTTAAGGAAGATATTCCATTTTTCTTTCAGCATAGCTACAAAGGAGGCATTTTTCAACATATATTTAGGGAAGTAAAAAGAATTCCGCTTAAAGGTTCTTATTTTGAACTTATCCATATAAATTTCTAATGTTATAGGTGCGTGATCTGACACAGTAAATTACTTAATGTCAGCTTTGAGGTTTTACTACAACAAGGTCTCTGAGACTAAAAAATAATCAATCCTAGATAATGATAGTGATGATTTATCTATTAGAGTCTGGATACTGGATCCTCCAAATATCATGTAATGTAAGCATTTTTTTAAATGTATGTAGAATTCTCATTTCTTTCACTATTCTATAATCCTTCTCCCTTCCCTTTGTACTTTTCCAATATATTGGAAATCTGGAAGTCAAATTGAAGTCCCCAGCTATTATTAAATTATCATCAACAAAATTCAACAAAAGAGCCTGTAGCCTGCCCCAAAACTCCAGATCCAGCATATTAGGCCCAAAGATATTACATAGTGTAAATATCTTTTTTTTAATTTCTATTTTGATAATCAGTTATTGTGCATTTTTGTCTACTTTAACTTCCAATATATTGTAGTCAAGATTTTTATTTAATAAAATAGCCACTCCCTTTTTCCTTTCAGTACACGGTGTAGTCACAACTTCTTTTACCCAATTAGTTTTTAATTTGGCTAATTCTGATGAGGATAATCTTACTTCTTGAAGAAAGGCAATATCTGATTTTAATTTTTTTTAAATGCTTAAGAATTGTCTTTCTTTTGATTGGTGAGAGAATTCCCCCAACATTCCATGACGTAAAATGTATTATATTCTTTAAACTAGAAGCCATATTAAAATTCTAAAATTTCTACCTGAGCCTTAGTATATATAGAATATTCTCTGTTACATATCATAAATACTTTATACATCCTATTCGTATAGGAGAAGGCTGAATAGGAACCATAAAAAAAAAAGGAGGAAAGGAGATAAAAACCTTAGCACCCTCTACAAGCATTTTATTCATTGCCACATTCTTTATTTAGATATTGTCTTGCTTCTTCACTGTCCTGAAAAGATTTAGAACCTTCTTTTCCTACTACCTTGAGTATGGCAGGGTATACCACAAAAGCCTGTAGGCCTTTCTGAATGAATTGAGAGCATAATTGTGACATTATTTTCCTTTAATTCGACGTTTCTATAGAAAAATCTTGAAATATTAGGACTTTTCTATCTTCCACTATCAAGGGTTCAGAAAGCTTTTTATAATATTTTAAGATTTCTGTTTTGTCCTTGTAGTTCAAGAATTTTGCTATAACTGGTCTCGATGGATATCTGTTTGAGAACTCTTCTGCCATATTCTGTCTACTGGAACCTAGTCTATGTACTCGCTCGGCTATTATTTCAGATCCCTCTCTTTGGATACCTAAACATCTTGGTATTTATTAATAATTAATGTCTCTAAATCTTGTTTTGCATATTTTTCAGATATACCAATAATTCTTAAATTATTCCTTCTTGATCTGTCTTCTGCCATATCAGCTCTATCTTGTAGTTTTGTGATTTTATCGTTAAGTGTATCAATCAAATTACTTTTAGCATACATCTGGTCCTCAAGCTCAGAGATACGGCTTTCTGCCTCTCCTACTCATGTTAAATTGTTTTAACTCATTTATCACCACTGATAAATTCAACCTTATTTTATCAAATTGTGGCATTAATAAAGCAGATATCTGTGTTATTAATATTTGTGTGTCTATATTTGCATGTAGGAGACTTATGTTTTGCGGGTTCTCTGGCACTTGTTCAGTTATATTTTTATTCCTGTTTCTCTCTCTATTTTTAGTAGCCATTGTTACTGGTGATTTATCTTTTAAATTGTGAAAAAAAAATTCCATTAGTATAGTGAATTCTCAGGGAGAAGGAAGAGAGAGAAAAAAATATATTCAATTTAGGGGAAAACCCCTTAGGAAGACTGAGCTGAGCTCAGATTGTGTTAGTAATAAATGTGTTCAGGTTAAGTGAGACAAAATCGTGTTCTAATTGAGTGCGATGTGGGGGGGGAAAAAAAGGGTCAGGTGCTAGTATAAGGTCTCTTGTGTAGTGTTTTTTGTGCTCAAAACAGGTGAAAAATAACTGTGTTCTAATTAGGTGCTATATGTCCAGAAAGAAAAAAATATATATATTTTTAAAACAATAACAAGATTCCTATCTCAGAATAGATAGAGATTGACCAATACTATAGATTAATCTACTTTACCCTTTAAGCCTTCCTCTTACAGCTAAACTAGACTTAAATGATCTATTTAGCCGTTAATACTTAATATCAAACAGCCCTTTGGTCCATACAAATACAGAATGTGATTTAATTAATACTTGTTCTTCTTCTATGTCTTATTCGATAATAGAAATATTTCCTATCCCTCACTTTAGACCTTTACTTGACCTATGAAAATTTTATATGGAACAATCACTAATTTAACCCTAATACCTTCAGTTCTATAATCTGGTTTTAAAATGCCTATTTCAGACTTATTTGTGTGTGTCCAGGTTTCTTTCTGGCAACAATTCAACCAAGATAAACAACAGTGCGATTAATATTGAATAGTAAACTGAGACTATCGACTCCAACCTATATAAGTGTCTGATACTTAACTGAGGTCGTAATTTATTAAATACATATCTCACACTAAAGCTTGTCTTAAATTTTTCTCATAGGGGTCTAAACCTAAACCTTTTTCTGGTTTACGCTCATAATAATACTCTAATTTCACTCAAACTGGGTTGATGAATTTTACCCCTGAGGTCCTAGGGATCAATTTTCACTTTCTGGTATACTATACTGTGATCCTTCGGATCTTTGCATCTATATATATCACATCATTTATAACATATAGATAACAATTCTGACAATACATTTACTTATACTGTAAGGCGGAGACTTAAAAGTTCTCAGAATACTAGCCTAAAAACATTTTCTTTACTGGGTTATTTAACTCTCAGCGAATCTGTCCCCTCTTGTAATACAGTCCCAGGCTAGTAAGCCACAAGTTTTATGTAGCTGTTGTCTGCTTCACAATTGTCATTTAACAATATCATAGAAAAATACTCTTATATCATCAGAAATGCTGTTGTCTGAGTCCATCCACACTTTAATGTTTGATTCCTTCCTGTATATATTATAGGACAGTCTTCTAGACAATAATTGTATGCTTCTTCACTGGGGCTTAATAGAAGATATAGAATAAACCTTTATGTTGTTTTATTTCTGCTTTTTACAGCTTTATACAACTTTACCCAGTGAGAGCAGACAACAACTGGGCGTCTGGGATCTCTCACTTGAAGATAACTCTTTGGAGTGTCGGTATCTTCACTGGGCTATTGCTTTGTATTCCTGGCTAACCCCCAGACTTATTTAACTCGACACTCTGGCTGGATCCCCTTTTCATGTCTCTCTCCACTCTGTTGCAGGGATAAGTTAACACAGGCGGATCGACATCCTCTCTGTTCTATGCTTATCTGAAGTTCTTATCCGCATAGGCAGAGATAGCTTACTTCAGACTTATTCCCCTGTAACTACTGCTGCTCCTGTGTTACACTAAGCACACCAGGCTTATAGCAATCAATTTTATATGACCAGTGCCAATTACCATCAGCTATTTTCCTCTTCACTATAAGTGGCCCCAAGGAACAGCGAGATTGTCTTTGCTGCATAACAGACTTCCTTTATTTTACTATATACACTTCTGTAGGTTAAAAAAAAAAAAAATCCCTACAGGCACATGTCTCCCCTTGATTCCTTTCTCATTGCGGGAAATATATTAGCAACAATACAGCGGAACTCCTTAAATAACATCCATGCTCTTTTCAGTAATTAAGTCCAGACCTTAATACACCTTTTATAGTGTCAGTGCCTCCCGAATCCTTTACTATTCTTTCCACATTCTAAGTCACTATTAAGAAGCCTCCCTTATTCCAGACTGGGCCACCCAACAATGAGCAGGGAAAATAACAGGGAACTTATCTTTAAAGTCGGCTTCTATGCGTTACATGCATCTTTTTCCTCAGCGTGGTGCCAGCGTCTTGAGAGGGTGCTGCTCCTGCCAGGGAGCTCTAGTGGCTTGTCGAGCTTCGGTGTGGTACAGCTGATTACCCTTCGTCACGGTCCATCACAAGCATGAGCTACTAACACCCGACTAGAGATAGTTTTGTGTCGAGCGTGGTGTGGTACTCTTGCCCCGCTTTGTTTTGGCCTAGGGCCTGTGACTCGCGGCTGGAACTCCTTGGATCGTGCACTAGGTTCGTACACTCCAACGTTACCGCCCACCGGAAGCTCAATACTCGTGTTTCTTGATAACAGACGGATATATCGTCCTCTACGGTTTCTGATGCGTTGTCTGCTTTTCTCCTTGCTGCAGGGAAAACGCAAGAGGAAATGTAAACAATCCGTAAATAAGGTTGCTAACAGTGTCATGGCTATTCCGAATGCCCCCTACCAGAAATCTGAGGAGGAAGATACTTCGGTAGCATCTAAGGGTGAACTCTCAGACAGTGCGGCAGCATACTGGTTTCATGTGTTGTCTGATTCTATTCGGACAGACACTCCCCTTGAAGAGATCCAGGATAGGATCAAGACCCTTAAGATTGTCGATTCTTGTCTAACGCTTCAGTCTTCTCCTTGACCCATCAGTGGCTCAATGTATGAAGGTAATTGTTCTGATGATAGCAGCTATGGACATCATCCTGTTTGCCCATTTTCACCTCAGACTTCTGCAGTTATGCATGCTCAGGCAGTGGAACAGATATTATGTGGATCTGTCTCCACAGTTAAATCTGAAACAGGAGACAAGGGATTCCCTTCTATGGTGGTTGTCTCAGGATCATCTATCCCAGGGAACATGCTTCCGCAGAACCACCTGGGTGATTGTGACAACGGGCGCCAGCCTACTAGAATGGGGAGCAGTCTGGGGCTCTCTAAAGGCTCAGGGGACATGGACTCGGTCGGAGTCTGTTCTACTCATAAACATGCTGGAGCTGAGAGCAATCTTCAATGCTCTTCTGAATCTTCAATGCTCTTCTGGCCTGGCCTCAGTTAGCCTCGGCCTGGTTCATCAGGTTTTCAGTGGCCTACATCAACCATCGGGGGGAACTCGGAGTTCCTTGGCCATGATAATTCAGTGGGCGGAGACCCAGAACTGCTGTCTGTCGGCGATCCACCTCCCAGGAGTGCACAACTGGGAGGCGGATTTTCTGAGTAGACAGACCTTTCACCCGGGGGAGTGGGAACTCCATCCAGAAGTGTTTTCCAGCTTGATTCTAAAATGGGGATAGCCGGAACTGGGTCTCATGGCATCTCGTCAGAATGTCAAGCTCCCGAGGTACAGGTCGAGGTCAAGGGACCCTCAGGCTGTACTGATAGATGCTCTGACGGTACCTTGGAATTTCAGTCTCGCATACCTTTTCCCCCTGTTTGCTCTTCTACCTCGGGTCATTGCTCGAATCAAACAGGAGAGGGCGTCGGTGATCCTCATTGCACCGGTGTGGCCTCGCAGGATTTGGTAGGCAGACCTGCTGGAGATGTCATCTTTTCCACCTTGGAGACTTCCATTGAGAAAGGACCTTCTACTTCAAGGGCCCTTCCTTCATCCAAATTGAATTTCTCTGAAGCTGACTGCTTGGAGATTGAACTCTTAATTTTATCTAAGCGTGGATTTTTAGAATTGGTTATTGAGACCATGATTCAGGCTCGTAAGCCTGTAACTAGAAAGATTTACCATAAGATATGGCGTAAATATCTGTATTGGTGTGACTCCAAAGGCTACTCTTGGAGTAGAGTTAGGATTCCTAGAACTCTGTCCTTTCTCCAAGAGGGGTTGGAGAAGGATTTATCGGCAAGTTCCCTAAGGGGTCAAATATCTGCCTTGTCTATTTTGTTACATAAACGTCTTGTGGATGTCCCAGACATGCAATCGTTCTGTCAGGCTTTGGTCAGAATCAGGCCTGTGTTTAAGCCGATTACTCCTCCCTGGAGTCTTAACCTAGTTCTTAAAGTTCTTCTTCAGGCTCCGTTTGAGCCTATGCATTACTTAGATATTAAGTTGTTATCTTGNNTTTCATCTGCTCGTAGAGTTTCAGAGTTTTTGGCATTACAGTATGAATCCCCTTACCTTATTTTTCATCTGGATAAGGTAGTTTTGCATACTAAGTTAGGGTTTCTCCCTAAAGTGGTTTCAGATCGGAACATTAATCCTAATGTTTCAGTCCTAAACCACCTTCTCAGAAGGAATGTCTGCTGCACAATCTAGACGTAGGGCGTGCATTGAAATTCTATTTACAGGTGACTAAGGATTTTCGTCAGTCTTCTGCTCTGTTTGTGGTCTTCTCTGGAAAACGTAAGGGGCAGAAAGCTACGGCCACTTCTCTTTCCTTGTGACTGAAGAGTATCATTCGCTTTGCCTATGAGACTGCTGGACAGCAGCTTCCTGAGAGAGTTACAGCTTATTCTACAAGGGCTTTTTCCTCTTCCTGGGCATTCAAAAATTAAGCTTCTGTGGAACAGATTTGCAAAGCTGCAACTTGGTCCTCTCTTCACTCTTTTTCTAAATTCTATAAAAAAAAAAAATGTCAAAGATTTTTATTAGGGTTCTTAGTCATACATAATAATAAGAATTACATTGCATGGAACATTACCAAAATAAAGTTACATAAATATGGTCATAATTCTTACTTGAAAGTATTTACAGTATGGAACCTCAAATTTTGTCCTTTAAAAAAACCCAGAAACAAAACACATATATGAAGTATTTAAGGTTAGGAATACTTATACCAAGCAAAGATCAACTTTGCTGACTGATCGAATGAACCACAAAATGTATTCATGAACAATGAAAAAATCTGTACTATCAGCTAATAAGAGAAATAAGAATAGAAAGAAAGTCGAACATTGCATTACAACTCTGTTTAGGCCACCATCACTCCTCTATTTTAGATACTGCATAGCAAAAATATATACTACAGACATATAAGTTTCTGCTCTGGCTAATGTGCTTGTTACAAAGCTATGGGAAGGTTGGACTCTGCATAAATATAAAATCC
>CAJPDP010086663.1:0-10784 GCA_905336975.1 Bombina variegata variegata | reverse complement strand
GAGCACTCTTTTTTGCAGTTGATATTACTCAGATGCTCACGAATCAGGGACCTCACCTCCCTAGTGGTGAGTCCCACATATTGAAGTTTACAGAGAACCCATGAGATAAGATAAACTATGTAGCCCATACTGCAATTAATGCATTGGGAGGTTTCCTATCTATTTCCTGTGACATAGGACTAAAAATTAGTAGAGGGTTGAATAAAATCACAGGCTTTTCACCTTGAGCTTCCACACTTAAAGGTACCTTTATGTGTCAACCAGCTACTTGCTGAACCTAATTTAGGTAGAACAGTCAGAGATAAAATGGGCTTGTGCTTGGGCCTGTAGCTTCCTTTTTGATACTGTTAAAATTCTATATTTAAGGGGGGCGGAGCCAGACGCCATAGCGATAGGTCGCACAGAAACAGAGCTCCTGCAAAATATTTTCATTCTACGGCTTTAACATGTAGTCTAAATACCTTTCTTTTGGTTTTTTATTTGATACAAAGGAGGAATCTAATCTGGGATGCTGTAACTCAATCTTTATAGCACCAGCCAAATAAACATTGACTTTCTTTTTCCCGAAACCACGAGGAGGACTTGCCTAGAGATCGGCATCTGCACCGTGGAGCTCTCAGTGTAATCCAGTAAGCCTGCAGACTGGGCTATCATTTTGTGGCTTAGGCACAGATCGCAGCCACCGAAGATCCAACTGACCTTCAATATAGGACCCCCTGGAAGTGATTTCTGATATTCCATATGGAGCCTCACACCCTGCTGCATGCAATCGGTTGTGCGCTGTGCCAACATCAAGTGAATTTTATAGCTCAGATTGAGGCCGCATTTTCTCTCCCTCTCACCCATGCTCCTGCCGCGAGCTTTGAGGACAACGCAACTAACGAGCCTCGTGACGGCACTGTTTTGGGTCCCCAGCAGCTGCCAGTCCGTGAGGCTTTGGATCTCCAAACGCAGATGCGCATCACTGTATTGATGAAGGACCGTACTCACCCAGCGGCCATCGCAGACCTATTTCAAGATGCAGTAACAGGCTTGGACTCTGTCAGCATATACTTAACAACGGAGGGGTCTCTGGCTTCACGGAGACAGTCTGAGGGGGAAGATTGCCAGGTATCGTATGGGACCTTCATAGATCTCTGCAACAACATGCATACAATTGACATCCGTGGTGACTCACGAAAGCAGGCCCTACTCCCCGTGATTTGCCTTTGTAGACATACCCTTGAGGTTTGCCTTACTCTGCATTAGCCTGCTTTGGTTAACCGTTACATACAATAAACTACAAATATGTGTACCTACAATGGAGAACCACATGTCCCAAAGGTGCGGAATTGGGTAACCCTGTTTGGGGAAATTTCTTTGCATCCATATCTTGCATGATGCTATTTACCACGCTCATCTGATTGCTGAGGTAGCAGAGATATGGACATTACAGTTGGACATTAATAGTCTTTGCCGCATTTGTTTTATTATTAACAGTGAATATAACAGTGAATATGCTAAAACAAGTTGTGCTATCAAAGGTGCATATCTAGTTTTTGTTTTAAGTTTGGTTCAGTTGTGCTTAAAGTGTGCTTATTACATTTGTTAGCCATACTATACACTGAATGATTGTGCATAACTCTCCTCTATCCTGTTATCTAATATCTGTTTACTTGGAGGTGAGCCTGATATTCTATTATATATTTAGACCCCGATACACTATAGCAGCATACCTAGAGGTGATACTGTTGTTTTAATCTTTGGCTATTATAGCATGAAGTTATGTGTATACAACAACTATTAAGGGCTCCTTAATTTCAGTAAGCTCAGTCAATTGCCAGGTGGAACTAGTTTAGTTAGCCCAGGAAACTTCTATTGTTAGTGAACCTACTCTTCATTTTACAAGTGGTCCCTGTAACCAGAAGTCCTCTCCCTAATCTTAACAGCATAGGCAATCCTAGTATTCTTGTCTGTCGAGCTCCTTTCATACCGCTATCCCCTGGTAATGAAATTCTTTTCATATATCACATAGGCGTGGTATTGGGGACTCTGTTATTGGTCCTTGGCACTTTGTAAGGGAGGGCATGTCACTAGAGCCCCCATTAATTAAGTGAAGTAATTCCTCCACTATATGTTTTGAAGAGGGGTGGTCTTGGTATATTCCTCCTATTAATCTGTGGGGGGGAGGGTGTGGGCCCCGTCACCAGCGGCCGGGGTGGCGTGGGCTTGTGTCCCTCCTCAAATACAAGCAGATTGTAATATGTCCCTGCCCATCCTTTTCTTTTTCTTTTTTATTAGCAGAGGAACCTGAATATCAAGGTAACAGTTTTAATATTTTTGTGCCGCTTCCGTCTTAAACTACTAGGGCCACTAATTACATATCCTAAAAAAGGGCCCAGAGGAGTCCAGCATCCTTCAGTTGTCATCTTCCTGAAGGTTTAGGCCTAGCTCCAAAAAGTATACCTTGTCTAAATAAAACATACGTTTTACTTATTGTTCTTATTTGATGTGTATGCTGAAATTCACAATGCTATTGCTACCCTTACGGGTTGATATTGCTGAGTCTACGAACTTTTTATTGATTTTGTGTTATTGTTGGTACACTAATGCGATATAATGGTTCCGCTACCATGGATATGCCATTTAGTCCATAAGGATTCTCACTCTAAATAATACCCCAATCTACTTACTAGATCACCTTGAGGCGTTTTCAAGTTAAGCCCTCCTAACTTCATCCAGCTTGCCCAATTTAGCTTTTCCTACTAAGTCCACTTCAAGACATAGAGTACAAATTCGTACCTTGCTGGTGTGGTTATAGATTCACTGTGACGCGTAGTTTTACTTTGCAGATTAATATAGTGTTTCTTGTGCAGGCAGGTCCTGCATTATTACTCTTACCACTTATGCCCTTCTTATGCACTGTATTTTGGGTAAGCTCTATCAATTTTTGCCAATTTTGCGAATATAGAACCTATGGCTCCCTTGATTTAGGTACTCCCTTAATCTAACATATACTTAACATATTAATAACCTACTACTTTATAATGACCACCTCCCCCCCCACCACCCTGTAATATGCCTCCTAGTTTAGGAGGACTATCTAGGCGGTTTCTCTACTCAATACCGCAAACTTACACTACTTTTCTATTTGCAGCTTTTCATTTTACCGCAGAGTTGACTTTATTTCTCCCATTTAGGACAGCAAAAATGATCGGCCTTCTTTACATATGGAGTTAAAGATAAAAAGTTAAAAAAGAGGTTTTTCAATAAGTGGCCCTCTCCAATTCATGATTACCTACTTTATATTCTGGTTATGGTGACTTCATGTAGCCCGAAAGTGGTCCCTTACATTATATAGTAAGGGTTCAATTAACATGGCACTCATTGTATATTATGGGAAAGTAATCTGTCATTCAATTATTCTGTTTATTCATTTGACATATGTTAGCAGTCTACTCTGAAATAATCTTTGTTCCTTATGTTGTGTATTGGCAATTACTAATTGTTTGTCTTGACAAAAAAACCTCAATAAAAATATTTAAAAATAAAAATTCTATATTTAATATATAAGATTTATATATCTTTGATGGTAAGGGTAAAGGCTATTGGGTGTCTGCTTAAAATAGTTCATCCTCACTTAATTTCACCATTCTAGATTACCATATTAAGTGTGTATATATTTATACATTAGGGGATCGATAATGAAGGTATTCTGACTTTTTTGTCTCTTTTGTCTTTTTTCTTTTTTGTTTGTAAAAGGTTAAGTATTTCTGCAAGAGATATTTTCATATCATTACTATTATTATCATGGTTGCTGTGTGTTATAGGTGTTACAGGTGTAACCAATAAACAAATGACCAGGTGCCAGATGTATGCGCATATAAATAAACCTACTGTAGTTGCTCATACCTGGCTAGCTGTGAGTACGGGGCAATCCCGAAACGCGTCCTTGGGTGGGATGTGTGTCTCATTGTTACCTTCTTGGTTTTATTACTTTTATGTATACTGTGGCCCACAATGGGAAACTTTTAATATTATTAAAGTGGTGTTGATTGAGCCGTTCTGGAGTTTTCATTTCTGCCGTATTTCAAATGTGAATACACATGTAAAAAACAC
Source organism: Bombina variegata variegata (assembly GCA_905336975.1). Taxonomy (NCBI): domain Eukaryota; kingdom Metazoa; phylum Chordata; class Amphibia; order Anura; family Bombinatoridae; genus Bombina; species Bombina variegata. The sequence continues at coordinate 6,686 of CAJPDP010086663.1, read as the reverse complement.
ACAAATATAAAACAGAATTATAGCAATAATTAAGACTTATGATGACAAATAAAAGTTAGCTAAATATATTAAATACTGAAATATAATATTAAAGTCATAATTCATGTCATAATTATTTAATGGCATTGTTTAAAACAATGAAGAAAAGTATGTTTTAATTAAACATAAAAGTCTGATGTAAATGTAAATCTATTAGTCTGGTACACATTTAAAAATATATGTGCGTATTTTTTGAGGCTGAGTTGGTTTAGTCGATCACTGGTGAGGGTTGCAAGTGCAAAACAAGTCTTTTTACACCATCTTGCTATGTAATATACTCTGAGAAGCTGATTATCCTCTAAAATTCCCAAAATGCTTAATGTTAAATGAAAATTGTGTGTGTGTGTGTGTGTGGGGGGGGGTGTAGAGTTTATTCTTAACACTTTACAAAAATTGTAAAGTGTAATAAGGAATTATGTAAACTGGGTGAAAAATGGAATGAGATGTCACTCACACCAGCTGAAACATTTAAGCCTTTGCATTTTATAGTTCAGTTTTTCATCAGTTTATAACTTGCATACTCTCTTGAAGGAACTTCAAAATTATGGCTTTGATTCTGATCTTTTTAGGCTTGCTTACCAACAACATTCTCTCTCTAGAGATATACAACAATATCTGCCTCTGAAAAGTGGCATTAGACTGGCTTACTCAGGGTAACTATATCGCATCCATAGTTGCTGAGGAACATATAGTATTTCCATATTCTTTACAAGCACTCTTACACTGTCACCCAAGGAACTTACCAGTTAAAGTAAAAAAACATATGACTATATATGTTATTATTAAAGCCTGGTATCTTATATGCAATTGGTTAAAAGTTGATCATTCGGTTTCGAAATGGTTACCGATCATTGGGAACACCTTCTTTGCTGAAGGAGTTAACAACAAAATTGTTTTATCTTGGTCATCAGAGATACAAGACTTAAATAAAAAAGACATTATTAGAAGTATTCAGAAAGTAGAAAATGCCACATTGGCAGCGAGTTGGCGAGAAAGTAATTTAAATTATTGAATAGGATTTATGTCCCACCTGCCACTTTACACAAATGGTTTCCCAATCTGTGTCATTGTTGCGCTCGATGTGCAGATATTAGTGCCGATATAATCCATATGCTCTGGACGTGTCCCAAAATTCAGCAATTCTGGCAGGATAAGCTATTGGTTAAATAAAATACTACAGGTTTCACTTAAACTAGAAAAAAAACATATTTTCTTTATGGTTGACTTTGACACCCATAGACAATGGAATGTACAGTTTATTAACTGTACGATCTTAGGTGGACGTTATCTGATTTTTAAAACTTGGGGAAAAAAAAACCCCTCAATACATAACTTAATAAATTTAATGATGAAACAGGCGGTAATGGAACAATTTGATTGCTCTGTAGGATCTGAACAGCATATAAAGAAATATTGTAACAAATGGTACAGCTTTATAAAGACATATGATAAAACTACCCAAGCACAGTTTTTAGCCCCGCTCCTCACTTGCAAATATGTGGATCATCTATTACAGAGGATTTAAAATTTTCAATACACTAAATGTATTAAGGGGAGAGGGAGAGATGATTATCTGGTTCTTTAATATATTTTTTTTCCTCTTTCTTTTTTTTTTTCTCCCTTTTGTTTTATTTTTTGTAACTGCCACCACGCCACGTTATAAATTTCAGCATGGTATAAATTACAGCAATGTGTGAGGACTTTTCCCAGGACTAGGTGGACAAGTCCTAATCAAATGTAGTTGGACTTTGAGAGAGAAGTAGATTATAGATATAGATAAATTGTATTATAATTTTGAGAGAGTCTTACTGTTGTGGCTTCATGCGTATGGAAATACTATGTTTAATTTAAGTGATGTAGTTTGGATTATTTTTCAGAAGATTTATTATCTAGAATCTAAGTAAGACGCAAGAAGGCGAGTTGAAGAGCTGTATATAATTTAGAAGCATAGAGGACCTATCCTTAGTCTGAAATATGATGAATATATGTGAATTGTAGTAAACAATGATATGAAGTCCTAGCAGATGTTAAAAATATGTGGATTTTGCACAGTACGTAATGTATAGTAGTACCTTTATTTTATCTGTATAATCTCTAACTCTCAACTAAAAAAGAAAAAAAAATAATATAAAAAAACAACATTCTAATCCATTAGAAGCTCATCTGTCTATAGGGTTCGTTACAAACTATTGGCTATCTGCTGTAAAAAAATTGTTTTCAGCATGTTTTGTCGAATGATTACAATTTAAAATGAATTTGGGACCTAAAAGCACATAGCCATCAATGTGTTTTCAACACAAAGGATCCTAGGTTTTGGTTGTTAAACGGACATTATACACTCGTTTTTTTTCTTTGCATAAATGTTTTGTAGATGATCTATTTTTATTCATATGCAAAAGAAGGGAGAGGGGGGGAGTGTCTGATATTTCCCACTTTCAGTTGGCTTTCCAGCTACCTTTTCAAAAGAGCTAAACTGAGAGCTTCTAAGTAATTTTGTAAACAGTTTTATACTGGATGTATATATCAGTATCTGTGCATCTTATTCTTTATAGTAGTGTCTATTACATGCAGTTATATGAAAATTGGTGTATAACAAAATAACAGTCTGACTGTTATTTTGTACAGTCTGACGAAGGGGATAGCACCCCGAAACGTTACATTAAAGGAGTAACATTAGAAATCCTGGAGAGTGCATCCTTTCTTTATGCTACTATCAATTCCTTGGAAGCACCCATGGTTGAATGAAATTGAACCGTGAGTGCAGGCCTATCTACTATTTATATATATAGTACAGTTTCTCAGTATCATAAAATATAGATATGAAAAAAAGATAAATAAAAACAAGGCCAAGAGATAGGGATAATGAGAAAAACACAGAAAAGGAAAAGAGGGAAAGGAGAGATGAAAACAAGAATAGAATGAATATTTACTATAATTAATTCTTCAATATAGTTTCCATACTCCTTATCTTAGCAATAATTGAGACATTATAGAGATGACTGAGGAAAAAACAGGCAAAAATGATCAAGTTTTAGATGGAAAAACTGTCTAAACTTGAGTTTATTTTTCTTGTAAAGTGAAATTCCATGTTATAAAGTTTTTACAAAAAATTCTATTTTTATGACCTCCCACTAGCTAAACATATTAAATAAAACCATGGTTACTGCAGAGCTAATTCTGCAATTTAATTTCCTCTCTGCTGGAGATTTGTTATTAATTGTTGTTAGCAATTTTGAAAGTGTTGATTACTGGAATAGCAAATACTTTGTTTTCTTGAGGCTCTTAGGTAGATTGCAGAACACAAACAAATATAGCAAATATGTTCTCTCTGAAATGGAAAAAGGGGCATTTCACTATATTTTCTGTTCCTACACGCAAAATAAAGAAGCAAAATATATATTGATAATAATAAATTAATTTTTTTATGTGTTTGCATCATGTGAAGGTCTTGAAAAGAGCCCCAAAAATGGGTATGAAACATTATTATATATGTATATTAAAATGAAGCAATAAAAGAATACTTCTATTTGCAAAGACCTGAGAATTCCTTTTTTAATGGAACTATGTTTTTTTTTTTAATGAGTAATAAATAATACAAGAGGCTGTGAGACAGCAGCCCGTATAAATATAAATGGCCTAGATTATGAGTGAAGCGCAAAATTGAGCTTTCACAAGCGTGATATTTGCGACCCACTCAGTAATATCAGCGCACGCAAATGTGCGCTGGTATTACAAGTTAAGAAGCCTTGTGATCACCAAAGCGCTCTTCCATAGGTTTCAGACACGGAAAAGCACCTAGCGCAGCACAGGGGTTAAGTCGTGCAGCGTTGTGCAGCAGATTAAAAATATATATGAATATATACATATATATGTGTGTGTGTTTATATGTGTATATACTCATATAAACATAAATATATATGTATATAAGCATTTACATTTAAAACACAGTTCCTATAGACCGCAATGTAAAGGCACTTTCAGTGGTGTTTTTTTTTTCTTCCAAATAGCCCACATCACCTCACTTTAAACCCTTAAAACTGCTTTTTGCCGTTTTAAAAATAAAATAAATAAACAAATATGTTCATGTTTTTAATTCCTTTTGAACTACTGTCCACTTTATTTGGGGGTCAATTGGGACACATTTTTTTTAATTAACCAAAGGTCTGACCTCTGGTTAATTGCGCTAAGCGCATATAAAATAGCACACTCTCTACCATAGATAGCCACGAGTTCCTCAATTAAATATTCCTCAATTAAAACTCTGCTCATTTTTATATGAAAACAAAATCTATTTATTTAGTTACAGACTTCAAATGTTTTGGCCCCAGCTTGGGCCTTTCTCAAGGTAACTCATCAATACCCACAATCCCCTTATATACACACACCAATATCAACCAACAAGTGTAGGATGGATACCAGAGGGGCTGTCACCCATATGATTAAAAAAACATTTGGCTGTATAAATATAATATATATAAATATATGTGTTTGTGTNNGTGTGTGTGTGTATATATATACACTAACAACAATCAGCTACATGCCAGGATTTTCATTAAACAATAGTCAAATGTTATTGACGTTTCAGGGGAATGTAGAATCTGAAGAAGGGGATTCTACTATTGTTTGATGAAAATCTTGGCATGTAGCTAATTGGTTTTGGTGTATAGAGCCAGCTGACCTAACCAGGTAGTTCACAGCAGGAGGACGGATTCACCGTTGATAGTATATATATATATACACACACACACACACACAGTGCCCTCTAGTAATATTGTCACCCTTGGTAAAGATGAGCAAAGAAGCATGTGAAAAATTGTCTTTATTGTTTAACCTTTTGATCTTTTGTTAAAAGAATACACAAAAATACTCTGCTCTCATGGATATCAAACAATAGCAAATACAACACAGGTTTATAAAAAAAATAATAAATCTTTGTTAAATATATGTGTGGCACAATTCTTGACACCCAATTAGTCAATTCTTTGTGCAACCTCCCTTTGCCAAGATAAAGGATATTTGCATAAACATATGATGGGCTTGTGACATACAGGGTTAACCAACACTGCACCAGTCACCAGTTTGGCATTGAAAGGGTTAACCGGACCATTTCCACCTTCACCAGTTTCTCACTGTCTAGCCACTCCAGGCAAACCTGTGACCTAGTTCAGTGGGTGCAAGGGTTAAGAAACACTCTCTAGTCTGTAACATGAAAGAAAAAAGAAGAAAAGGCGCATAGGGCAAGACTCAAGTGAAAAGCTTTTATTACAAATTATTGCACACGCAAAATATGTTGCACTTACTAGATTCAAAATTAAAAATGCATTCACAAGGAGCGCTTTGTTCCTACAGCTGTCTTATCTCACACAACAGGCGTAGTTGGTCTGCCTTTTTCCAGCTATTCCAGTTCACATCACGCAGAGTTTCCGGATCCTATGCTAGATCACTGTATAGCTTGTGGGGACAAGACGGCTTGTAAGTCGCTATCACCTCCAGGTGATATGCAGGAGCCTAATGCGTTTCCCCCCGGTCTACGACCAGGCTTCTTCAAGAGGCAAGATAGATGTCAGATATCCCTGGTATTGCGCCTTTTGTATTTAAAGGCATAACAACACTCTAGTCTGTACTAGACCTTAGAAAAAAACTTGCCTTTTATGCCACCCACACTTAACTATGTCTACTGACACAACCTATGATTATTATATGGGAAATCTTAAGGAAAAACCCAGACTAACCAATTAAAAATCTTTCAGTAACATGGTTCAAATATTAGACAGAGGCAAAATAAAGGAACATTTATTATGTTACAATGCATTTATATAAAAAAAATAGTTAACAAATAAAATTACACAAGGCAAAATATCTTTCAAAAATAAATGGAGAAAATAACAGAATCTATAACTTTAAACAAAGAATATAGTTGCTGCTTTCAGGGAAATGGAAATTAAATTGGTCAGACACCCTGTTTCAGCAGGTTCCCATGTAGAATGACAAACTTATATTGTTTAAATCAAATTTATACACACTTTTCTCCCCTTGCAGAGTGGGCCAGGAGATAACCACCACACAATTTTATGGCATGTTAAAAAAACTCTAAATCCTTGGCTGAAATTATAGAACAACTTATAACTTTTTGTTATGTATACCCAGTACATAAACACATATAAGCAATACCCTTGTAACATCATAAGGAGTATGAAATATTACATGTTTAGCATAAGAGGTGTTTGAATGGCATAATATCTAGAAAATATTCTATTAATTTGATCTAACAATGATCCTTAATTGACCTAAGGCTTGTGTCATGGTAGGAACAATGCTATATATCACTTTTCTGTTGACATCTTTGCATCATAAAAATCACTCTGTGTTAAAGGGACAGTCTAGTCAAAATTAAACTTTCATGATTCAGATAGGGCATATAATTTTAAACAACTTTACAATTTACTTTTATGATCACATTTACTTTGTTCTCTTGGTATTCTTAGTTAAAAGCTAAACCTAGGTAAGCTCATATGCTAATGTCTAAGCCCTTGAAGGCCGCCTCTTATCTGAATGCATTTGACAGTTTTTCACAGCTAAAGGGCATTAGTTCATGTGTGACATATACTGTAGATAACATTGTGCTCATGCACGTGGAGTTACCTAGG
>CAJPDP010086648.1:0-11522 GCA_905336975.1 Bombina variegata variegata | reverse complement strand
TTTTATGGTGCGGCCAGAAAAAAGCAAGCGTTAGATTTTCGGGTCGTTACCGACAAAACTCTAAATCTAGCCGTATGATTGCTTTTTATCTATTTGGATAAAAATGCCCTAAATAAACGAACTTGATAATACCTAACAGCATCTAGAATACTTACAAATATTTGACTTAAAAAACAAAATATTTCACTCAATTTAGAGATACTACTTCTAATTGGTGGCACAATGGTAATATACTTAATTGCTGGAGGAAGAAGCAACTGTCAAGAGTATTGCAGTACGGTTAACACTTCCGCAAACATAATCCGGTCACTATGACAACGGACGTGTATAAACTCTGGTAATCTACGCTGGGCCGGCCCTATGCCCTAACAAAGTCACGTACTAGTGACGGAAACGCGTTGGTAGGCATGGTCTGAGGGGGTAACGCTGTGGTGTGTCAGACTGGGGATAATCGCGGTTACATTATACCGCTACCTTGATACATAGTAACATTATTATTGCGCCCTATAGTTACACAGTTTCCATTTGCTTCTATGCAGCACAGCCATGATGCTAAAATGATGATAAAAATAGCGTTTGGTGGATGAATATTAATGAGCATCTGATGATTGAGCATGCTTGTGTACTACTGTGATATGTATGATTTTTGCTAAAACAGTGAGACATGTGGATATATTCAGAACCTATATAAGAGGAGCTATCTGGACTAACTATAGGGTTCATTTTTGTAACTCAGAAGTGGGTGCATGTGAAAGTGTTGTATACTATGCGTGGTTGACATTATATACATAGGGAACAGCTAGAAATTGGCTGACTTTGTTTAATCAAAGCAGTACGCAGGCAGGAGGACGCCTTTGAGCGCATAGCTTGTTTGAATTCTGAGCTGATGAGAACCGCAAAGTGTAAGCTTTGATTGATTGGAAAGTGGGAAATTGACTCATCCCTATTTAAAGGTACACACATGTCCCCTGAGCCACTAGCCCTCTTTTTAATTTTGTAGTAGGGTTATGCAAGAATAGTTAGGTCTGATATAAGAGTTTGGTAGTGACCATTCCCATCTCTAATACCTACTATAGCATCCCACTATGACTTTGTATGTCTTTTTTTGTAGTTAGATGTTAATAGGTGGATATATTGAAATTATTGAGATTGGAAGCACATTTCCCCATCTCTAAGTATCCACCCCCACATCCCACTACTGTTTTGTCCTCTATGTGCATATATGTGAATAAAGTGTAATTTTTAAATAATTTTTCTACATCCAATAAGTCGAAGGGGTTAAAATACTCATTCCGCCTGCTCAATTGAAACTTCAAGAAAATTACTTAAAACCCAGCAATATTCATAAATGCCACAAGTAAATGCTTAGTTGTAACTTTATTGAATTTATTCATGTAAAAAATCTAACATTTTATAGGATTGCAAAAGATTCTAAAATCAAATACAGAGAAACCTTCAGTTGCATAGTGTTATGACATCACATCCTCCCTCTCCTTATCATGTGACAACCAAAATAGGCCTTTAAAAAAATGAGATAGTTACAAACAAGACGTCCCTAAACCTAAAGGGCTAGATTACGAGTGGAGCACTATTTTAATGTTTGTTTGTAAAGGCAAGTGGCTGGTTAATGCTCCCACAAGCTTGCAGTATTACTTTGTGCTTAGGTCAAATAACTGGTCAGACCTCGGGTTAATGAAAAAATGTGCCCCAATTGCAAAATAAAAAGGACAGCACTATACAAATAAAAAAAATCCCCTCACTTTATAAGGGGTTAAAGTGAGGGGATGTGGGGTGTTAGAAAAAAAAGTCACTGAAAGTGCCTTTACATTAACGTATATGGGGGCTGTTTTCACTTTAAATATATATGTCTATGCTTTTATACATATATATTTATGTGTTGATATGTGGATATACACATATAAACACATACATTTATATATATGTATATATTCATATACATATATATTTTTATTTTGCTGCCCAACTTTGTACGAATTGCCCCCTGCGCTGTGCTAGGTGGTTTACCATGTCTGATCGCACGATAAAGAGGCTCCCATTGGACCGCAAGGCTTCCAGACAATGCAAAAAATCACGTTCACATTGCACCTCATTTGTAATACCAGTGCACATTTACGTGCGCTGGTATTACTGAGTGGATCGGCACTATTGGTTCAATACCAATTACATAAATACAGGGAAAGAAAGCTAGTGGACTTTTGGGTGGTGGCTAACCAGGGTTTTGTGACATGGGCCAAAATGGGGAAAGTGTAGACCAATACAGAGTAGGGATTATTATTATCATTATCAGTTATTTGTAGAGCGCCAACAGATTCGGCTGCGCAGGGATGTGTCCTGGTCTAAGCGGACATAGTCCCTAAAAAACGAGGGCCAGAGACATCATAGACTGGACAGTGAACGGACTTTCCAAACAGTGACAATGACACAGGATCAACAACGATTCAGAGGTCTGTAAATTAGTGTTGTAAAAACAATTCATTCATCTAATTGCAATGCATAATTTTATGTCCTTTTAATTACACATTTCCCTTATTGAGGACCTCTTTTACACTGACCCTCCTTCCATAGTTTATGTTACAATATTTGTGTTTTTTTATAGATAGCAAGAGAATAGTTTCAACTTTGGGGTAAAGCATTTAAAAACCCCTCTATTTTCAAGATGTTTTTAAAAAGAATGACACTCTTGAATGGACATTACAATTTAAAAATATTTTACAGAAAGGTTTAAGAAAAAAATGTTTTTTAAAGATTTCAGCATAATCCCTTATTCATAGAGGTTTCTAAAATATAAAAGAGGTCACTCTTATTTTTCTACAATTTCCTTTTAGCTGGGTACCATTTAGAGTAATACTTGTAATGTATCTATAATGTTTAAAACAATAGACACCAGTCAAATGACTAAGCACATGGTAACATTTTTAAAGAATTACAGTGTGTACTATTTGTAACAGAATACATAACTCCCCAAATGTACCACTTTTGTACAAAATCAGTTTTCCTTCTTCACTTTAAAGGGTCAGTAAAGTCTAAAATAGAAGTTTCTTGATTCAGATTCTCTTGGCATACTTTATTTAAAATCATACAGGTAGGCTCGGAAGCTGCCAGCAATGCACTGCTTGGAGCTAATGCTGATTGGTGCCTACTCAGATATGCCTCCTGTTATTGGCTCACTTGATGTGTTCAGCTAGCACCCAGTAGTCCATTGCTGCTCTTTCAACCAAGATATGAAGTAAATGATGCAAATGATGCAGATGTGATAACTGAAGTAAATTGGTAAGTTGTATGCTCTATCTGAATCATGAAAATTGGGTTTCATGTCCATTTAAAGCTTTTGTTGTTCTTTAACTTGAAATGCTCCCATTTTAACATAAAAGTATTAATATATGTATAAACGCTGGACTCCTTAACAAACAATGCACATTTGTATCCTCCTAGATGCAGTCTATTTTCCTGAATTAAGTGTAAGATTACAAGTGGCACTCTATTTAGCACTTTCGTTTGCGTGCAAACACCAACAGAAGTAAACTTTTATGCGTATTACAAGTTGAAAGTAAAATGTCTGTGTGCAAGCGAAATCCAATGCACACTATCTTGAGGACTTTGGATATTGTAATTGCATTAACGTCTTCTCCCTATAGACTTCAATGGAGCGAGAAAACTGGAAAAAGCATTTCACTTTTAGGCTTGTGCGCTAACCGACACTGCTTTAGACCAACTGCGCTAACCTGAAGCTAGTTATGAATATTTTACATTGTGAAGTTCTTCATATAGAAGGAAATGTTAATTTATTTTAAACATATATTTCTTTATAAATATAGGATTATTAAAAAAATATTAATATATACAGGTATAGATATACATTTAAAAATAAATAGAACATTTCCCCCTTTGTGAAGAACATTGGATGGAATTTAAAATATTTACAGTTCATACACAGTAAAATACATTATTAAATATTACAATTTATTTAAAAAGATTTTTGTTTTGTTTTCAGGTATTTAATAGGAATGGGCTCCAAAGTGTATATACATATGTACTGTATATATGTGTTTACATGTGTATATACATATTTAGACATGAATATGTATGTATATGTATATCATAGCCATTTCCTTTCAAATACCTTGTCATAGGCCGTATACCTTTTAACCCTTATAATTATTTAAAAAAAAAAAACATTTATATGAATAATTATTATCAGATAGTGTATTTATGAGTGTAGCACTTTATTTTAATGTATTTATGTTGTGTTTGGTGCAATGTTTAATTTAGCCCTAACCCTTTATGCAAGGACTTCAGTCTCATTAACCCGACAAGCACACATTTAATTCGAGTTTGCTTTCAACTTGCAATATGAGTGCAAGTTGTCCCTAGCAGGATATTTCAATATTGTGCGTTCTAACGTTAGCACGCACTTGTAATGTAGCCCTTATTAAAGCGATGGTACATTTCAGACTTTAAATATATAAGTGTACAAGCAAAACCAAATATATTTTTTTTTACATGTATATATATTTTATAATAAAAGATTTCTAATCCTAGTTAGTATATTCTGTTTCTAAGCCCCCTTAATTTCCTCTTTTTGCTGGGTTGTAACATAGAGAGCAGTTCCACCCACTCTCTACATAAATAGGCGTCCTAAGGGTTTTCAAAAGCCTGGACTTCAAGAGTCTCATATGAAACACACTGATTAGATGTTCATTGGAATTGTCATAAAAAAAAAGAGTTTATCCAAGTGGGCCGGCATAACATTATAATAGAAACATTACAATAGGCATAAAGTATAAATACATATTTAATGACAAAGATTACACATATGGCATTTGATTAGTTTATCACTTTAAGCAACCATGTTGTGTTTAAGGTTTGGAAATTAGGAAGTTGGAATTAGTGTCTTGGTGCAGCCATGTTCCTAACAGTTTTGTAAAACATTACCTCTCAGTTTTTCATTCCCTTAATGTATCAATAAATATTACTTTACAATTTACCATTTTCTTCATGTTGTATAAAATATTTTGTAGTGAATAATATCTTATTCTATGTTACTGAATGTTCCTCCTGCTATGCTGATTTAATTAATTCTTGTCAATGCACCTCATGAAAGCCCTCTCACAGACTGCATTAGATTTACCTCTGTGAAGTAAGTTGTTCCTCAAACGTTTTGACTTCCTCTGAACAGTTCTTATGTAATTTGATTAATTTACCGTAAGCATTAGCATAGCCGTAGCTTTGTAAAATAAGTAGAGAGGTATGATTCATTTATCGTAAGCATTAGCTCTAATTGTTCAAAACCTTACAGTAAGTTCATTTTAACTTTGTATGGATTGCACTTATTAACCAATGGAGCAATCACTCTTGTTTCCCCCAAAGTGTTTTTATTTTTATATTACACAAAAAAACACATAGAGATTGCAATATTAAAGGGTCACATATCTGCCTTTGATTGTCCTCAGTGGAAGTTATAAGATAAGATACAGCAAAACAATGGAAGTTTTGCTAAAAAAAAAAAAAAGTACCAGTGGTAAGCTTGGTCTGCTCATTTAACAATGTGGCTTCTCCATATTAGGCAAGTGGTATACAGAGTTTGCAAAATGATTGCATCAAATACGTTTTTTTTTATTCCATAGCAATATTATAAAAAAAAGTTTTATTTATAAAGTGCTTATATCCCTTTAAACACTAACTCTATCACCTTTAACTTTTTTATTCTGTAGGTTGTAAGGGCCAAAATAAAACATTTCATTTTTTTTATCTACATCTTTGTTCCCCTGTACAGTACTGCACAATTTACTTTTTAAAAATGTGTAATTAGAATAAAAGTTGTAATCATGTATTTTTATTATACACCATTATTATAAAAAGTGTGCTGCATGTTCCTTCTTAATTGCCAAATGTCCACAGGAGATTATTGTCATATCATTCTTGAAATATGAAATAATATTTGGCATTTAGAAGTTCACAACTTATTTAAGACAGGTGGCACAGACTTACATTTACATATCTTGGAGACACATTTCTTTAAATATTCAATCAAGAAATTAAATTTGAATGTCATGGGGTTTTTTTTTTGTTGTTGTTACTTATCTCTTAAGACGCATCTGTGTCACATTAAAAAGTTGTAATATACAGTAATTTCAGTCATTTTAATTAAAGTTTGATTCCAAGATCAACATTAGTTAGCAAGATAATTGGCCACTTATATTGCTAAATACTACTGCATGTTTTAATGATAGCAATATGTCTTCACTCCATGACTACATGTCATATGTAATGACATATCTTTGTATTGATGTTATTGTAGAGAGTTACTTAGTATCACCTTTCTAACTTAGATCAAGATGTGCACATCAAATATGTTTAGGTATCCTGGATACTCCAGTCAATGTTTGTTGTTTCATCTGTCTGGGTTTATATACTGGAAATTTATTAAAAATATTAGTTATGATTCTTATTTGTAGTTGATTCGTTAATTTAGTTTCTGAACTTGGACCCATTTATCGAAATGAGAACGGGCCATTCTTGGGGTAGTCTCTGTCTCGATGTGATGAGGGAAGTTCTTTGCGCTAGCAAGATTATCTAAAAAAGTAGGCACATTAATCAAATGTTATATTTATCAAACATTTCAACTTAGAATTAACCCATAATTTACATACTCATACCAATAGTTATATGTAGAAGATTGTTTTAACCTTATTTATTGAAGTTTGTATATATTCTTTAAATGGATAATTAGAGTGACTACTGCATATGTTATGCAAAATTATGCAACAAAATTGGGAAGGCTCATAGACCTGAAAGTGTGGAGGAGTTATTTAATTTAAAACATAACTTTTATTATATCAACATACGCACAATGTTAAAATAGGAAAACATTTATTAAAAATACCCATAGGTATCTAGAATATTTTAATATTGAGTGAAATGGGCAGAAGCAGCAACTGTGTATGGCCAAATTTGTGCTGGAGATTTGTACTAACCAATTGCTAAATCTATTAGTAAGGTTATATTGTTAAAGCAACATCGCTAACCAAGTAATCAAATAAAGTTTGGTTTGTAGTAGATGTAACAGTTTATATATCTGTACCCCTGTTACATAATAAATTTCTTATCAAGATAATGCTATCTCCAGTCTTGTTGCCAGTGTAGACATAAAAGTTTTGCATAAGTGAATTACTATTTATTAGTAACTACATATGTGGTGTTGGAGCTAATTCTTAATATGTGTTCTAATAGAGCTTGTTGCAACTCGAATGAATAGCTAAATATTTAAATATATCAAACACCAACGGTCTTTGCTGAGCAGCTGCCTGTGTAATAATAATGATACTCGCAGATTGATACAATGGATCAAGTTGTCAGTAACTGTATTTGTAGTGATTAGGCTGCCTATTAATGTTTGCTCAAATTGAGCTAAGTATAGCTTGAATAAAGGGTTAAATATTCAAATACAGCTAATACCGAATATCTATGTTAAACAGCTACTTGACTAATAGTAATAGTGCTAACAGTTTGATACGATAGAGATAGATTTTTCACACAAATATAACACCTTGTATGTCAATGTTTATACCCTACCGTATTAGAGCGATTACTAGAACCTCTTGTGTGCAAAGCAATCGAGTTTATAGTAGGTTGCTCTCGGATTAAGAGCATGTAAATAGTTATTTGTATGCTTAGCTAAATTGTGTATTTGCTAGGTTCAAGCATTGTTCTTACATAAATAGTATAGCTGATTGTGCAGCCGTTACAATGTATTTACCAAAGTTTGGTTCTCTTATTATTAGAAAATAGTATGTCAAAAATGCTAAGGTCGAGTATAATAAAGTATGTCGTAGCTGAATTGGCGTTTACCAATTGCTTCAATGTAAGGCCCAGTTAAATAAACACATAATAAACAGATAACCTAGAGCAAGCTAAAGTACAGGAGCAGCTAGGACTCCTCACCAGTTCCCTAACATTGAAGCAATTGGTAAACGCCAATTCAGCCATGACATACCATAGCTAACTCAGACAAACTACTGGTAACATTGAGAGTGATAATCTTTAGTAGAGTCTTTAGTATACTCAACCTTAGCATTTTTGACATACTATTTTCTAATAATATGAGAACCAAACTTTGGTAAATACATTGTAACGGCTGCACAATCAGCCATTTAAGCTTGTTAAGTGTTATGAGTCCTTCAGATTTTGCATCATTAAGCAATCTATATAATTCAGAATAAGCTTTTTTAATTGGATTAAATTTAAATTTTTCATATTGAGTTTTATCATTTAGCTATTGTTTATTTTCATTCACATATTGCCTCTCATCCATCAGGACCAAATTTCCACCCTTGTCCACTGGCTTCATAATTAAATTGGGGGTATCAATAATTTTTTTCAGGGCGTTCCTTTCAGATCTAGAAAGATTATCATTTAAAATTATGTTTTCGTGAATCCCATCAAAATCTTTTTCAACGGCTTTAACAAAATATTGTACAGCTGGAACACTAGAAATGGACGGCATAAAGGAGGATTTGGGTTTTAATTTAGTTTTTATGATGGTTGTTCCTGTACATTGATCACTAGATTCTTCATTATCAACTAAAAGGGATTCCGGTATTCCCAAAGCTTGCTGATCATTGGTTTCCAAAGATACAGGCCTCTTTTTATTTTCAGGCCTATTCCCAATTGTTTGAGAGAGAACCACTTTTATACCAAACAAGTGGAGATCTTTCAACACTTCAAATTTATCTATTTTATGGGTTGTTCAGAATGAAAGACCTTTTTTTAGGAGACTGATGTCAGAGGTGTTTAATTTGTAAGATGATAAGTTAACAATTTGTAACTCATCTTCTGGATGCTCTAAAATGCCTTTCGTTGACCCCTCCTTGTGCGACGTCTGTTCTGAAAACATCCCTGTTCTATATACCCTCTCCCCATTCTGTATTGTCTTGTCTGGTATCTCCCATCTTGGGGAATCATATTGGATTGATCCATGCCTCCTTCTGCGGCCCCTCCTCCTTCTCCTGATCCATCTACGTTCCCTTCTCTTCCTCTGTTCTGACCAAAGCCTTGTCCTGTTTTTGACCTAGTATCCTCATTTTCTGTGTCTGAAGCACCTATCCCTGAATCATAGGTACCTTTTCAGTCAAATAGGTATAAATCTTGTTTTTTTTTAATAATCCTGGTCCCTGCACCATTTTCTACATTTCCTTGCTTTTACTTCTTCTTGGATTTTACCTATATAGTTTTTAGTTTCACCATTCAATTTTTCAAAATTTGGATCTTTTTCAAAGTGATTCACTTTCTTAAGGGCCTCTTCTACTTCTATTTTTATCTTATCAATTCTTACTTTATTTCTATTTACCAACATCTCCATAAGTTCTAAAGAAAATGATGATAATTTGTCATTCCACTCATCTATGACTTTAGCCCCTCCTTCTTCTTCTCTGGTGTTTCAACCCAGGTCTAACTTTAACCTCAAACCTCAAGGGACTAATTTAATTTATAATATAATTATTCAAACTAGAATGTTTTGAAGACTTAACAAAACAATCATTAAAGCCTAAAGCTACTTTTAGAAGGAGGCTATATTGGGAACACGCCCTGTTTAGGCCGCGGCACGTATGCTGTAAGGAGGTACGCTGTGAACATAATTCAGCTAATAGAGAAGAAGCGGATACTCCGTAGTGGTATTTAATCAGTGACGCGGCGGATACCGTTTTTTGCCATGGTAAGCATCCCTCTTTAAAAAGGTCAAAGGAAGGTAGAACCAAGCCGTGACTTTTGCATAGACCAGAAGGGACGCCAAGGTAATATCCCGCACATTGAAATGTGTTGTAGTCTCTGTCGTAACAACCACCTCCTGAGAAGTAAGGAGTGTAACTACATAGACTCTCATGTGTTTTTGTTGTGGTAGGCACACAAGTAAGCCTCTAAACTGCATCAGCTGCAAGTATACTTTGGGACTGTTTTGCTTTTCAACTGCAGTATGCTTTATACTAACTTTGCTTTAATCAACTAACAGCTTGCTTTCTATGCCTAATGCATGGATGAACTTTAACTTTCATGCTGATCAGCTAATTAATTTCTTGCATGCATGTGCAACATCATGTTAAAACCACTAATGTTCCCATATTTACAAGATAACAACTTGAGCTGTATAAATATTTACTGTGATTGGATACCTTGTTTGTGACTCATAAATATACTTTTTAATAAATATTATTGTGATATATAATTTTTTATACGTTTTAGTTTGTGGGCACTAATGACTAAATTGATAAAACCAGGTGTTGGTTTCAAAAATCTTCATAAAGCGTGCTGAATTGCCTGTCTCTATGTGAGTGAAACCTTAGAGGAATAATTTCACTTTATCTCTCTCTCTTATTTGGTATTCAATATATATATATACATCCACATACATATTTAAACATGTATATGTATGTATCTCAATGTTAAAGCCCTTTGTCTGCCTTTTTTTCTAACACCAGAGACCTCATATCTTTGAACCCTTATAACTGTTGTGTGCAAATTTAGTTTTAAGTATTTTTTATTACATAGTGTTATTTTGAGTGTAACTGTACTTTTAAATGTATTTTTATGTGTTTTGTCATACTTTTTTGTTTCATGAGACAGTTAACCAAAGCTCTGAGGTTGTGCTATCCCGATGTGCGTTAACTTCAATTGCACTCAAGCTATCACGTTTACTTTCAACTTATACGAGCACTACATCTAATGCGCGCAAACAGCCACGATAAACTCCTTTTCGCTTGCATGTAACTGTTAGAGCGCCACTTGTAATCAGGCCCTATATCGTCCAATGTTTAACCACATTAGTGATTTATAACCATGGTATTCTTTTCTGGGTCAACAGGGCTGCAATTAAATAAAACAACCACAATTTTTATATTCCTGAAAGTAGGCTCCATTCGGGGGGGGGGGGGGTAATAAGGTAGTACTGGGGGGAATCGGCAGTCCCATGCAATTCACAAAAAAAACATCTAAGCGAAAGAAAAAAATTACTTTTCATTATTTTTTTTATAAAAAAACTTTCCTCTAATTATAAAAAAAGGATATAAAACTATTTATCACCTCCTCAATTTTACCATAAATGATTATGCCCAGTGTTCTTAGTATCCTTGGAGGGTACCTGGGAGGCAACCGTGTATATGTAGTGAAGGATATAGGCATTTGCAGAAGTGTCTGATATTGACTCAAATTCTTGTATCAGTAATTGGCCGAGCAAGTCAAAAGGAGCTTTGTTGAGTCTTGAGTGTTGTTTTTACTGACATCATCGAATCCCATTCTTATGAAAATATTCTAAACAATCACAGACACACACACAATCTTCTTAACCCTATGAAAAATGAATGTGCTCAATAGAGATGTCCCGAATAGTTCGCCAGCGAATAGTTCCCGGCGAACATAGCTTGTTCGCGTTCGCCACGGCGGGCGAACATATGCGATGTTCGATCCGCCCCCTATTCGTCATCATTGAGTAAAACTTTGACCCTGTACCT
>CAJPDP010086502.1:0-13358 GCA_905336975.1 Bombina variegata variegata | reverse complement strand
GCTTACTAGTGAGTTACCTTTGAGGGGGGACCTTTTGTGCACCAGGGCCCTCTCTTGAGTAGGTCCGCTACTGTTCCTATCTATAATATATATACATATATACAAAAACATCTGGATCCTGCCAGAACCGTTTTTTTTTTTTTTTAATGGAAAAACAGCTGTATCCTTGTCCTATTTAGACAAACACACATAAATTCAGGTATTTACCACACAAACACATCCAGATAATGCTGAATTTAATGTTATTTTATACAAAAACATCTGGATACTACCATAACCAACTCTATTTAACAATAAACAGCCGCATCCTGCTGGATTCATGTCTAATTTAGAAAGTAATTAAGTGTTGGCTCTGAAAGGTCCCAGATGTTTTTGTGTAAAAAAATGGTGGAACCAGAAGTGTCTGGATGTGTTTGTGTGGAAAACACTTAAATGTGTGTATATCTGTCTAAATTAGACATTGATCCGGTAGAATCCAGCTGTTTTTCTGTAAAAAAAAGTGTTGGTTCTGACAGGACCCAAATGTTTTGAGCAAAATGTTGTTGGATCCAGAAGTGTCTGGATGTGTTTGTGTGGAAAAAAATTAAATTTGTGTATATCTGTCTAAATTAGACATGGATCCGGCAAGATCCGGCTGTTTTTCTGTAAAAACGTCTTGGTTCTGAAAGGACCCAGAGGTTTTAGTGTAAACAATTGCTGGATCCAGAAGTGTCTGGATGTGTTTGTGTGGAAAACAATTAAAATTTGTGTATTTCTGTCTATGTTAGACATGGATCCGTGAAGATCCGGCAGGATCCGGCTTTTACCCACACTCATTAAAGAACAAAATTTGGGTTTAGTATCGCTTTAACTTTCTTATTAGTTTGGATAACCATGCACATGACACATTTGTAGACCAGTGTGCAGCATATGTGTGAATTTCCTGTAATCATAGAGAGGCCCAAAAAAATCTGGCATGTACACACATACATGTACACTTGCTCACACATATATACTTCTACACATACACACACACACACACAACCACGTACATCCATACTCATATATATACATACACATATACATAAATACACACAATCATATACCTTGTCACTGTCTCTCTCATACAGATAAACTCACACAAAAATACAGAAAAACACATTTTCACACACACAAATACTCAAATACACACAAATACACACATGCAGATACACATATTAAAATATAACTTCCCACACACTCACACATTTTAATACACACACATACATTCTCAAATACAAAAAAACACAACCATATACACTCTGAACAGAATTACACATAAACATATATTCATACTCACAAATACACACATTAAAATACAGACACACTGATTTACACAGAAATACTCAAACATACAGACATTAATGTTTATACACACACAGATATAAACATTTAAATGCAAACACATGCACAGACACACATTTTAACAATAAAAAAAACACAGATACACATACATGATGCATACACACACAAAAACACACATACACAAATATATACAAATACATATATATATATATATATACACATACACATACAACTATACACAGTAACATACACACAAAACACACCCAGATGCACACAGAAATACAAAGACACACACAGCTGAATACAAAAATACAAATTAACAGATGCAAAAAGAAATACACAACCACAGACACACACACAAATACACATCCACACAGAAAAACATATGCAGAAAAACAAATACACACAACAAGGAAGCACTTACTGAAACTGCAGGATTCAGTTATAGCTGCTTCTGAACATACCTGTTGGCTGAGTGCCCTTTAACTCTTTTGTGCCCAGTGAGATAAACAGAAGCCTCAAGTCATCTCTCCAAGCTCAGGCATCCTCATGCTTCACAGGAGGCCCCCCACAAGCTCTGTAATTTTAGTGCAGTTAGGAGATCAGCTGATCTTAAGCTTACCCGGAGAAGTAATAAAGGAAAAAAAGCAGCATACTTTATATTTTCTCTAATCCATCCATGCTAATGGTTAAGTCTAACTGGGACCCCCAGCCTTGGGCCCCGGTGAAGTTGCACCTGCTGCACCTGCAGTAAGTCCACCCCTGGATAAAAAAAGTCTTATTTCTTAATTCCATGAAAGAATTCTCAATAATAAAACATAATTCTGTCTAATGAAAAAATTAATAAATATGGATATGTAGTCATAGAATGTTTGTTTGTTTTTCCAGGAAAATTCAAGAATCTTGTACAAGTGGATGAAGCTATAGTAAGAAGGAGGTTACAGGAAGCTCTGCCGAAAACTTGGCAAGGTGGTCACAACCCAGTCATGTGGAATCCAGGAGACCCAAACCATCCACCCATTGAATGGCTTAGTGAGTTCTGGCATTTCCTCCAGCGACATTTTGCCATTTTAGATTCTTTTGAAAACCAACCACTTGTGCCCTTAAATCTTATCAAAGAATCTTCCACTGACATTTGGCTTGTTCGTCTAACAAAGAGTACTACGTTGCTTTTCCAAAGTACAAATGGACATCACTTGAGTGATGTTATGGCTAAGATGCTTGAACAGATTGGTTGCACTGTAATACAAACACAAAGTTCATGGATGTGGCACAAAAATCTTCAGTCATACATCCTGGAACCCACACCTAATAATATTCTGAAGACATTTACCAACCTTAAATTAGAAAGTATTGTGCAAACATTTAGTGGCATGCCTGAACAATACACCAAGATATTCTCTGAATTTCTTTCACAAGCATCAACTTTTCAAACCAAGGAACTGGAGATTTTGTACAAACTCCCTATTTTTTGTAGTGTAAAGTCTATAGGATGTCCTAATTTTAGACTGGTGGCTGCCTTTAAATTAAAAGCGGTGGAGAGAAACACTGTCCCAGTTATACCTGACGATCTAGTGTTCCCAAATGTGTTGCTGAAGTGCAGAGATGATTCAGACAGGATACTTCTACAGCAAATGAAAATGAAATTGCTAAATGCAATGGAGGTGGCTTTATTACTGGTAAAAGCCATTCAAAATGGGTCATATTCTTACTATGAAAAGGAAGCACAAAAAGCTATTTTGTGGATTTTAAAGAATGGACACATACTATTCAGTCAATGTGTAGAACTGAAACAGATTTGTGAAAGGCTTCATTTCATTCCATGCAATGGTAAGCTTGTACCACCATCTTCTTTCTTTGACCCTGATATAACTATATTTAGAAATTTATTTGATCCAGATAAATTTCCACCTTCAACATATCAAGACCCTTTAGTATTGACTTCTTTAAGGACATTAGGATTAAAGGTTTCCATACACACAATCACTTCAGATGATGTTCTACAAATTGCTGCTAAAATCAGCCATGAAAAAGTTCATATGACCTCATTGAGCAGGGCTAAAGCTCTTATCAATGTTTGTAATAATACTAAGGTTTTATCAGAACTTAACGCTCATTATGTAAAAGAACTCTGCAACCACAAATGGGTTCCAGTATCCGACCCACAGATTGTATTTATTGAGCCAACAAAGCTCAGATGCCAAGAGTACAATATAATTGTTCAATATTCAATGCCTATTACAAAAGACTTTAATGATTTTGCAAATAAAATTCTTGGTTTACATGAACCACCACCTCCTCAGAAGGTAGTTGAAAATCTCAAAATGCTCAGTCAACAATATGAAAAAGAAGAGACATATTCCCTACTAAGAAAAGTGCACACTATTTACAAATACATTGAAAATCACGTTGATCAGTTCCATGATTTGCTGACTAAAGTCCCTATATGGAACGGAGAAGGATTTTCTTGCCCAAGTGACATAATTTTATCATTCCCAGGAGACTTGGACTTAACCTGCATGGTGAAAAAAGTTCCTTCTGATTTTCTCAGTTTTAAAAAACTTTTTATCAAGTGTGGTGTTCGTAAAACTCTATCAGAGAGAGAGGTGATACAAATACTCTACACTTTACAGAATAATAAAGAGACAAATACTTCAGTTTCTGGCATGGTTAAAGAACTGAAGCTTTCCATATCTATCATAGATTGGATGAGAATAAATAGAGTTTGTGGAACAGACGATCTTCCTATCCCAGTACAAGATGACGATAATGGGTTTAGCCTGAAACCGTTGTCTTCCACTCTATTTTGTGATATGGATAAGAAACATTTAAATGATATCTCAGCTAACTTCAAGGACTATCATATTGTTCATGAAGATGTCTCCCTATCAACTGTCAAGTTTCTAAACATCCAACTTTTAAGCACTAATGTACTAAAGCCAGAGTTCTTTGAACCCTGGGGTCCTTCTGAGCCAGTCACTCTAAGAATTAAAAACATTCTCAGAGACTATAGTGAACATGTGGAAGTTTTTAAAGAACTTATACAGAATGCAGTGGATGCAGGTGCTACTAAGTGTGAATTTTTAGTGGATATGAGACAGAACTCTGAGTCAAGGCAAAGTCTGATCGATGCTGGCATGACCAGCTGTCATGGACCAGCACTTTGGTCTTACAATAATAGTAAGTTCTCTGATGAAGACTTTAAGAATATCATCCGCATTGGTGCAGCCACTAAAGAAACTCAAGTGCAGAAAATTGGAAAATTTGGTTTGGGCTTTAATACAGTCTACCATATTACAGATGTACCTTCAATTATGAGTGGATCTCAAGTTCTTATATTTGACCCCAACATCAATCACATGAAGAAACACATTCAACATCCCACAAACCCTGGAATTAAGATAGATCTCCAGAAGAATCCAAAACCTCTAAACATATTTGCTGATCAATTCTATCCATTTTCTGATGTGTTTGGCTGTGAGCTTAAGCAGCCTTTTTACTTCAATGGGACTCTAATTCGTCTGCCTTTCAGGACAGAACATGAAGCTAAAGACTCACAAATATTAAATCAGGCTTTTACTAAAGAACAAATCAAAAGCTTAATGGACAGTTTTGAAGACTCAAAAGACACTATTATTATTTTCTTAAAAAATATTAAAAATGTAACTTTACACTTGCTTAGGGAGAATTTTAATCCAAAAGACAAAATAACAAAGATAAACCTTAAAAGAGAGCAAGTGAAACATCTAGATGCGCCAAAGGATATTATCTTACAGCAAGAACAAATTATTGCTTTAAAAGCTTTAGGAATGGAAGGAAATGATATCACTGCTGCGAACATTATTAAAGTTACTGTTCAACACACTCAGACAAGTGAAGAAAAGTATTACCTGATACAAAACAGCATTGGGATAAAAGAAGCTTTCATGATGTTTACCCAGAATAAAAAAATAAGTGTTTCTGTTCCTGGCGCTTCAGTTGCATTTCCTTTAAAGAAAAATTCTAATACTGGTAAATGGACTCCTTGTTTGCTGAACTTTGAGGGAATTGTGTTCTGTTTCTTACCACTTCCTATTTCATCCGGTCTTCCTTTTCATGTAAATGGTTCGTTTTCTGTGACGTCTAATCGGAAGAGCTTGTGGACTACAACAGAAAAGGGAGAATGGAATAAAAAGTTACTTTCTGATGCTGTTATTGTTGCTTTGTTAACTGCACTGACACGGTTACAGCTGTTAAGTCAAAATGGTGACATCGAAGACTATTGCTATTATACATTCTGGCCTGATGTCAAAAAAGCCAACACACAGTTCAAAGAAGTAGTGGAATGTTTCTACAAAGTAGTTACTTTTGGATTTGCAAATAGTTTTCCTGCTGTGTTTAGCAATGGTGAAGAATATTGCACAATAAAACATGCATGCTTTCTACAGTTAGAAGACATCAAAGACGCAAAGATTCACAGCTTGGCTGAAAAAGTGTTTCGCTTAAGCCTTAAGAAACCATATCTGACAGTTTCACTTCCAGACTGGGTTAAGAACTGCTTTGTCTCGAGTAACTGCTTTAATGAACTACTCCTTAACACATATAACTGGGAGAGGTTCTACAGGGAGATTGTATTTGAGAACCTTGAGTCATTAGACATAGAAGACAGAAATGCACTTATCCTTCATGCCATTGACATGCAAGACAAAGAGCTGAACATGTTACTAAAATCTAAACCTTGCATACCATCATATCATGGAAATTTACAGTATACAGAAAAGCTGGTGCACCCCGGAGGCAAAGTATCAATATTGTATGATCAGGAAGAAGGACATTTTCCACAAGGCAGAGAGTTTCTCACTACAGATAGACTGAAATGCTTACAGCACCTGGGTATGATTAAAGATGATCTACCAATAAAAGACCTGATGGAGAGAGCCCAAAAGATTAAGAATGTCTGGAAACATGACAGAAACAAAGCTTTGCAAAAAGTGTGTAGAGTATTGGAGCTTTTAAATGATTTACTTGATCAGTCATCGTATAACTCTTACCAGAATGAGTTCAGAAACATTATCTTTCTTCCTGCTTTTCCTCCTCGGAAAAGACTTTGCGGGTTAGAGGACTTGGTACTACTGAAATCTACAGATCTTTACTATTACAAACACACTGATCTTGTATGCATGATTAAGCCAGTGCTTAGCAAACAACATGTAAAAACCTTTAAGTTTTCTGAAAAATTGCTGTCTTTTTTGGGCTTTGATCAGAGTCTTGAATCTGAAATTGTTCTGTTGCAACTCCAGGAAACTCATAAAAACTCCAACTTGCTAGGTAAGCAAGAAATTGGTCAGATAGCAAAAATGTGTTACAACTATTTAAATGAACTTATTCAAAAAGAGCCAACCCAAACCACTAAAATAAAAATGCAAACATCCACTGTCCCCTTTGTTTTTGTTGGTCAGGATTTTGTACTTTCAAAACTTGTTGCTCAAGAATTGTCTTTTGAGGCTTCTCCATATTTGTTTAAGCTACCACAAGAATATACTGAATTTGATAAACTGTGGGATTGTGTTGGACTGTGCCAGGAATTTTCAATTCCTGATTATGTTTCTGTCCTTGAAAGAATGGCAGTGAAGCATAAAGGAAATCCTCTTCCAGAATGTGAAATAACAATAGCAGGACATACCCTTGAAATAATAGCTAACAAAAATACAAAGATAGCGGAAAAATCTAATACTAATTCAAGTGATTTGTTTGCACAAAGAATACTTGTTCCAGACCAGCAGAGTATTTTGTGCCATGTTGATAAAATATACTTCAATGACACTCCATGGCTTCCTTACGAGACAGATTTACATTTTTGTCATCAGCTAATTCCACGGCTTGTTGCACAGAATTTGGGGATCAAGTCAAAGATTCACCACACATTGGAAAAATTGAAAGTTTCTAGTCTTTCCAACTGGGTTTCTCAATTTGGAGCTAAGGAAGAGCTCACCACACGCATCAAAAATATTATAAGTGACTACTCCTCAAAGAAAGACATACTGAAGGAACTGATTCAGAATGCAGATGATTCTAATGCAACCGAAATTCATTTTGTACTTGATAGTAGGACACACCCCACAAAATGTACTTTTGGTCCAGAATGGAATCTATTGCAGGGCCCATCTCTGTGTATTTACAATAACAAGAAGTTTGAGTCTAAAGATATTGACGGAATCCAGAATATAGGCATAGGTGGTAAATGGGACTGTTTGGATAAAACTGGAAAGTTTGGACTTGGATTTAATTCTGTATACCACATTACTGACTGTCCTTCTTTTTTAACTGGAGATACTGTTATGTGTGTCTTTGATCCAAATCTTAAATTTTTGCCATCATCTAACTCTGGTAGCCCTGGTGGGATGTTCACAATAAACAACAACTTTAAGGGTACATTTAAAGATGTGTATTATTCATTTCTTCCTTCTATGTTTAATCTGCAAGAGGGTACACTTTTTCGTTTACCTTTAAGGATGGCTGAAACAGTCACAATGTCTAAGATTTCAGATCAGACAGTCTCATTAGAGGATATTAGGAATATGTGCAAGGACCTGGAAGATGATGCAGATAGCATGGTATTATTTTTGAACAACATCAACACAATTACATTTTCTGAGGTCTCTGACACAGAGAGTGTTAAGGAGATTTTATCAATTAAAGCCGAAATAGATAAAAAAGGGATACCCGATTTTGGAGAAATTAGGGTGTTTTACAAAATGAGAATAAAATGCAGCAGCTCCAAAAAAACAACACACTGGATTATAGGAAAACAGATTGGTATTGAAGGAGAAGATGATCTGGCAAATTTAAAAAAAAATTGTTCTAACTTGCATCAGACTTTAATCCCACATGGTGCAGTAGCTACGTGCCTCAATGATGATACTAAAGGAAGAGCTTTTTGTACTCTGCCATTGCCTTTAATGACTGAACTCCCTGTACATATCAGTGGAAATTTTATTGTGGACAAAGCTCGTAGATTCA
This sequence comes from Bombina variegata variegata, assembly GCA_905336975.1. Taxonomy (NCBI): domain Eukaryota; kingdom Metazoa; phylum Chordata; class Amphibia; order Anura; family Bombinatoridae; genus Bombina; species Bombina variegata. The sequence goes on along the minus strand of CAJPDP010086502.1, from coordinate 5,036 downwards.
TCTGCAGAGAAGATGGTGGAAGTCCAAAAACAGAATGGAACACATTTCTCCTTTCAAAAGTTATTGTTCCACTTTACTGCAGTTTTCTTGAGCACATACAGAATAAAATCAATATGAATAGTGGAATTCGTACATTTAAAAATATGTCCTCATGCAAAGATATTCTAGAGAAAATGTTTTTAAGGTTTTTCCCCAGTGTAACAAAATCTGTGTCCCCTGAGTGGAGGGAAATGGTTATTGAGGTCTATCAAACAATTTCTAAAAATCATTTAAAATTCATTCCAGTTTTCAGAGAAATAAAAAAAAAATTTGGCCACACTCAGACTGTACACATTGAGTGGTCAACAGTGGGTCAGAACTCTATCACTGAGGAACCCTATTTTCTCTGTGACACTGAATGGGACAATTTGAAGCATGTTTTGCAGAACATCAACATGAAATTGTCTGCTTTTAGTACCTCAAGCCCTCTATATAACGAACTGAGCGCATCTGCCATAAACATTCTTAAATTAAGCCCTAAAACGCTATGCGACTTCCTAAGGAATATTCAGCTCCATTCAGAAGGATATAATCTTCCTAGGCCAGTCTGTGAGACCCTTTTTAAAAACAATAACAATTGCATGTTACTGCTAAAATACTGCCTAAAAGACTGTGGTGCAAAAAAAGCAATTGATCTACAAGGAGTCCCTCTCTTAGTAACAGAAGATGGAATGGTACAAAAATTCAACAGAGAAGAGCCTAAATATTGTACAATGTTTGGTTCGCTGTTTCCACTATTCAGTGATATGTTTGCAATAAACAATATTCACAGCAATCAAAAACTGATAGAATATGGCTTCTTACAACATTTAACTATTCCAAATGCAGAAGATTTAATAAAAAAACAGTTGGGTCCCAAATTTCAGACATCTTGTCTCACACTTCCTGAAGAGAAAAAAGAGTGGCTGAAGACACTATGGATGTTTTTTGAATATGAACTAAATGACAATAAAAAGGACAAGACAATTCAATCAATCTTTGAATTATTCATTGACTGGGCAATTCTTCCAGTGTGCTATCAAAATAACCTTGATGAAATTTGTCTACTGTCTTTAGCCAGTCGTAAGAAGATTATGTGTACTTGCTCTAGTGAAAGGGATAAATGCCTCTTTAAGCTGGGGTTCCCTAAGTTAGAAACTCTAATGTTATCCACAGAAATAAAAATTAACATTTTAAGTCCATACCTTTTGAACACAGATGATTGTTGTTTAGTTCTTCAACAGCTGTGTTCTACACAAGATATTAAATGGGAGGTACTTGATGACCTAACCCTTGATATGTTACTGATGTTCTTCTTATCTGGCATTGAAAAAGTGGGCAAAAATGGAGACTATCTAAACCAACTACAATCGCTACCTTTGTTTGAGACACATTGTCAAAAACGACAAAGTTTACAGGCATGTAAGCAGATATATATTCTTAACGCTACATTTCTACTGGAATCAAAAATACTCTATGGATTGGATTCTCAATATATTTTTCTCAAAAACAACAAACTTAATAAACTATTGAAAGAATATATAAGCATTACTTTAATCAATGATGTAGATTTTGTCATTGAATTTCTTATTCCCCGTTTGGATACCCTAAATGAAAATGAAATATTTCACTTGATTAGTTTAGTAATACAAATTCAAAGATTATGCCCAGATGACAGAATTATAAATGCTCTTAAAGCAGTGAAACTAATACAAAACAGAGAAGGCATACGTCAAAAGGCTTCATATTTTTATGACCATACTGTGAGTTTGTTTCGTTTATTTGGCCTTAAATCAAGATTTGTTCCTAAAGAATTTATTGCAAAATTTGGAAAAAAAGAAGAAGATTTATATAGATTATTATTGAATCTTGACATGCAAAGCAAGGCTTCAGGTGATGATATCATTCAGTTTGCTACCATGATTGAAAAAGAATCAAAACATCCAGTTTCTTTAGAGGAACTGACTAAAAAGAGTGAACAACTGTTTAAATATTTTCTCTTCATGGATGCAAAGCAGATTACACAGAACTTTACAGCTAAAATAATGAACATTAAATTCTTGCTTCCATTAGCTGTTAACCCTGATTTGGAAAGTATTCATCCTTCATATTCTAAGAAAACAACTACCGTTGCTCTCAAAGGGTCACTGCTAAAACAAAGTAGAAAAGATGAATTATTAATATGGACATCGATGGTCATGCTTGAGTTAAAGTTTACACCTGATAAAAGCCAAGCAAAGATGTTGACTATGTGTGGAGTTCTCTGTACACCACCAACTCAGCTAGTAATAAATAATCTAAAAAATGTGTGTAGTGCTTCATGTAAAAAGAAGCCATTACTGGAAATACGCAGTCAAGTGCTCAACGCAATTTACACTTTCCTACATGAACAAGAAAATATTGATTTCAGTGTCTTGAGTGATGTGCCGTTCATATTGGTGGATAATGAAACTAAACTAGTAGAAGTGAGACAGGTTGTTTTTAGTCTTCATAATGAAGACTGTTTTCGGCCATACCTGTACAAGTTGCCTTCTTTACTTGCATGCTATTCTAAGCTTTTCCAAACTCTTGGAGTAGAACCTGATGCTACCGAATCACATTATGCAATGGTTCTTAAAACAATTTATTTAGAGACAAATGACAAAAACTCCCTACACTCTAATCTTAAAAAGACCATTCCTGAAGCTACAGAACAATTTTTTAATTTGTTGATGTACAAGAAGTCAAATGACATAAAAAGTCTGAAACCACTATATCTTGCAGCCACTGATACAAAACTCTATGATTCTTCTAATCTAGTTTTCAACAACTGCTATCATCCTAAAGTCATAAATCAATGGTGTAAAACACTTAAATTTATTTGGTTTCCTCATAAATTTGATCAGTTTGACCAGAAGGAATTAATCAATCTTTTACCTATGGATATTCGACCAAAGCTGCTGTCACAGATTACAAAAGAAAAAATCAGTTATAATTCTAACGACATCTGCACATATAGAGAAAACTGTGAGGTTAAATGTCGCTTACAGAAAATTCTTTTCTCTCAAATATTTCTGAAAGGTCTTGCCTGGCTTTTGAGAAGTCAGAGTGATGGAAAAATTTCTGAGGAGGAGGCTTTACTACAATGTACTACTGTGTTTGGGAAGCTAGAGATAATGTGCCTTAAAAAACTGCAAACCAGGCTCATATACAAAGATGAGCCATTAGATTATTTTTTTAATAAAGCAGTTTTTGTGGAAAGAGAAAAGGAAAGCCACTGCCAATTTTACATCAGGCATAATGATTCAAAGTTCAGAAACCATTTAGAAGTTATATCTACTCTTGCAGAAGAAATTAATAATATCATGGGACATGCATATAAACCAAAATCACAAAACATTATTATGGAAATGCTAAGCTGTGATGATACTGATGAGATTACCAATGTACTTAATGATCACAATATAAAAAGTACTAATCTAAATCACCATCCTTTTTCTTTATCAAACCCAGGAGAACCAATTCCAGATGAGTGGTATGACTCTTTGGACATGAGCCCTCTAAATAATTTTATAGTGGGTGAATATGTTGGGTACATGGATCCTTCTGAGGAAGAGTGCTATCTCTATGCTATAGTAATTGGGGAACTTGATTCTAAAAAATTTGGAAGCTGTGAAATTCAAATGTATCGTATAAACATTGGTCAAAATCGCATCATTGATGTTAGCATACTTGATTTGTATCAGTTCAAAAGAGCTATTGGCCAAAACAGTAATGCACTGGTATTGGTTGATAATCCAAGAAAACAAGAAGAAATGCATGAAAAATGGTATGAAAAGTCATTAGATGATACCAAAAAGGAGATTGATCAGTACCTTAGCAAAATATGGGAGTTACCCAATGATGAACAGAAAAAGGCCATCAGACGTCTTTACCTGAAATATCACCCAGACAAGAACATTGGACAAGAGGAACTTTCAACAGAAATTTGCAAATATATTCAGCAACGAATCAGTGATTTGGAGGCAGGCAGGCCATTCAGCAGTCAGAGATCTTCTGAATATAAATCCAATTCTTCCAGTGGCTTTTCTAATTTTTGGAGAGGATGGGATAGTGAAGCTTCTCACCATCGAAAATATCGAGAACATTTTACCAGAAAAACAAAATGTGATTATAATTTCTGGGAATTCCACAGCAGGCATACCCGGCCAAATCCTGAAGAAGCTCGGAGGTGGTTCAGACAAGCAGAGTATGATCTGAGAGCAGCTGAAAATGATGTTGATCATGACAGCACTGAATGGGTATTTTACAAAATACACCAGGCTGTGGAAAAAGCTTTATTTGCTGCACAATATCTTAAAAATGGAAAAATTGACAAAAATACTAATATAGGATGCTTGGCACATGATGTCTCTACTTACTGTAGGAGTCTTCTGAGCATTAGTGAGCAAGTGTCAAAAATGATACGCTATGGAGTTGATAAACTAAAAACACAATACCCAAATAGCCATACTCCACCTGGCATTCCTCATGACAGAACTCCATCTGACAAAGAACAAGAGGTGATGGTGCTGGCTAAAGATGTCCTACAGAAAATAAAGGCTTATGTGCTCTAAGGTTTCCTACAGGATCAGTCACTTTTTTTTTAACCTGATCTTCATTACACACTTAAGATTTAAATAAATGCAGTGGAGTTTATATTGTTGCATGTGGTGCAAATCATATAATACAGTAAAATACAACAACTCATATAATACAGTAAAAACTTTAAACATCAGACATGAAAAAATATTTACAGATAAAAAGTATTTTTATTGTTTAATGCAATACTTATGTAATATGTAATTAAAGGGACAGTCTACACAAAAATTGTTATTGTTTAAAAAGATAGATAATGACTTTACTACCCATTCCCCAGCTTTGCACAACCAACATTGTTATATTAATATACTTTATAACATTTAAACCTCTAAATTTCTGCCTGTTTCTAAGCCACTACATACAGCCTCTTATCACATGCTTTTTATTTGCTTTTCACA
>CAJPDP010086428.1:0-10279 GCA_905336975.1 Bombina variegata variegata | reverse complement strand
GGTGCAACGCCGCCCTATGCAGATTCACGGCCAATCGGCCACTAGCAGGGGGGGTGTCAATCAACCCGATCGTACTCAATCGGGTTGAATTGCAGCGATGTCTGTCCGCCTGGTCTTTAGACCGCTGCTTCATAACTGGTGTTTCTGGCGAGCCTGCAGGCTCGCCAGAAACACGGGCCCTCAAGCTCTATCCGGAGCTTGATAAATGGGCCCCTAAGGGGGCGATTTAAGAAGCTCTGTATCGGCCCCAATGCCTCTGTTGTGTGTGTGAGCCTTCAGGCTCGCTGGAAACAGGAGTTAAGAAGCAGCGGTCTTAAGACCGCTGCTCATTAACTCGTACGCCACCTCTAAGGTAGCGGACAGCAATCATCCTGATCACATACGATTGGGTTGATTGACACCCCCTGCTAGCGGCCATTTGGCCGCAAATCTGCAGGGGGCGGCATTGCAAAAGCAGTTTACCAGAACTGCTTGTTCAGTGATAATTGATGTGCGGCGGACATGATCGCTACAGCGGATCATGCCAGACCGCACAATGGTAAATCTACCCCTAAGACTTTTTGCATTTGATACCTGACTCTTTGATGGTCTGTATAATATTTTTATATTGACACGATTTATATATATTCTTTTTATTTCAATTTCACATATCAAAAATTGTAAAAGGCACGATTACATTAATCTGAAAACTGTTATTGGATACACAGCTGTTCTAGAGAGTACCCAAGACTCTCCTCATGAAAATGCAGTCTAAGTGGTATGCAATATACACAACCATGCTAAAGTGCTTGGCACTCCTTCAGAATAGGAAGTTCATAAAGTCCATCTAGAATTGAATGCCTATATCCTTGAATATAAGGTCGCCATTTGTAGACATAACAGCAATTAACTTTGGTACAGTTAGATTGAGCCTTAACTCCAAAATAACATTGAGAAAGACATATACAAAACTCTGTGGAGTGAAGCATGACAATAAAGAAAAAGAGATTAGGAACTAATGTTATAATACAGATTACCAAAAATAAAATAAACCAAGTGTACTCGCGAACATATTGAGTTTTCCAGCTGAACCCATGAAATACTGTGCAAGGAAGTAATGTTAAAGAAATATGAAAGTGTTTGTTTGGGATATCTAACCAACCCTCCTGTACCTCTGACCTACTGGTTATTACTGTACTTAAAGGACTCCCAAAGGAGAAGCATATCCTCATAGAAGTCTTAAGTTACCTACTTGAAGATAATGGAACCTTTCTAATTCAAGGTCTAAGTCAACTAATCTCCTCTACTCACTGATGGTAGGTATTTTGGTGGATTTCCAATACCTGGGGATCATTTGTTTTGCTGCATTTATCAAAATTTGAAATGGTTGCCTTCAAATTTTACACGCTATTTTAGGAGCTTTTTGAAGTAAGATCAAGGCTGGGTTTGGGCTCAGTTGTGTGTGTAAAACATAATTAACATCTTGAAAGATATTTAGCCAAAATTTGTTTATCGGTGCACACTCCCACCAAATATGTCTCATATGCCCCACTTGTTCGCATCCTCTCCAACAAGCGTCTGAGCTTTTTTTTATATATATGCTTAAGTTTTGCAGGGGTCAGATACCACCTCATACAAATTTTAATGTTCATTTCTTTTGCGCCTGATGAGTGTGCGGAATGTGCTAGCCTTCTAAATCTATTGGACCATTCCTTAGGTGAAGTGTATGTGGCCATTTCCCTGTCCCAACTTAACGTATAAGAAGGTAACTTTGGAAATCTGTTACCAAGTACTAATTTATATAATGTAGAAATCGATTTGTGAGATTTCGAGCGACTCAAGCAAGCTTGCTCAAACTGTGTGAGAGGGCATAAAAAGTCAGCTTTACATCTATTTGAAAAGATGAAATGTCTAACCTGATGGTAAATTAAACCATGAGGCAAAGAAAGGAAGAGATAAGGAATCAATTTGCTGTTTCGTTTTTAATTTGTTGTTATCTAATAGAGTATGGATGGGAATCAGAGATAAGAACTTGGGGTCTACACTGTTATCCACTCTGAGACCTGGGGGAAATTCAGGATTTGCTTTGGAATGCTTTGTCGAGATTTTTTAAAATGATTTAAGAATAAACAGCCAGTCCTTCCATGTTTCGTTGGTTATGTAAGAATTGGAGACTATTGGATTTTTAAGTGATAGAGAGTTCCAACACCTATTCCGCAGGTGGTTTGTACCTGCTAAAAATGTTTCTATCTGCACCCATCCTTTAGACCTTTTTCCGTCATGCCCACACCAGTCCAAGACTCTTTGAAGAGATATAGCTAGCTTATATGAACTAAGGTGAGGGATGCCCAAACCACCCTGAGTTGGTAATTTGTAAATCATGCTTTTATTAATGCGTGGTGTTCTACGGCGCCAGATGTAGTCATTCATTATCTTTTGTAAAATATCTATCTCTCTGGAAATATTTTGAATGGGGACAGTATGTACAGAACTTTAGGCAACAGAACCGTTTTAGCTGCTTGAATCCTACCCAACCAAGATATATTTTTTAATAACCAAGAGGAGGTCAGGGATTGAAATTTGTTAATCAGCTCGCCGTATTTATATATACGCGTTGATTGTCTGTCAGGAGTTAGATAAGTACCCAAATATTTGAGATATTTAGTTTGTGCTTTAAGAGGGCATTGAGCCCTAATGTCCTCTAGGAGTTGCTGCGGAACATTAACCGGTAAAAATTTGGATTTTAACATGTTGACTGAAAAGTTGGAGACCCTCCCAAAAGAGATTAATTCTGTCATGGCATGGGTAATAGAGTTCAGGGGGTCAGTCAGCGTCAGTAATAGGTCGTCGGCGTATATGGGTAGTTTATGGTATCTATCTCCTACCTGTATACCTTGAATATGAGAGTCTGCCCTAATCTTGATTGCTAGAGGTTCTAAAGATAGACTAAATAGTAAAGGGGAGAGGGGGCACCCCTGTCTGGACCCATTTCTTAATTCGAAAGCATCAGGCAACATCCCATTTACCCTTATTTTTGGCATTGGGTTAGTATATAGGGCCATTATTTTTTGTACGAACAAGATAAGGAAGTTGAAGCGTCGCATAGAGATATGTCCAGTCAAGTCGGTCAAATGCCTTCTCTGCGTCAGTGGAAATGAATAGGGCCGGGACGTCTGTCGTGGAAACATAGTCAATAAGATTAAGAACTTTAACAGTGTTATCTTTTGCCTCCCTAGCAGGTACAAAATCTGCCTGATCTTGATGTATTAATAATGGAAGAATTTTATTTATTTGAGTAGCTAGAACTTTGGCATATAATTTCAAATCGGTATTGAGCAAGGAAATTGGTCTGAAGTTGGCCGGGTTATCTGGAGTTTTGCCTGTTTTTTCTAGGACCGTAATGTATGCCTGCAACATGGTCTCTGGAAACATAAGGCCTTCTGAGATGGAATTAAATAAGGAGGTTAAATATGGAGCTAGGTATTTTGAGAAAGTTTTATAGTAAAGGCCAGAGAATCCATCAGGACCCGGCGCCTTATGTGATTTTAAAGTATTTATCGCGTCTAACACCTCCCTGATGTTGAAAGGTTGATCTAGAGCCTCTACTTGTTCTACATTTAGTTGCGGGATCTGTACTTGGTCTAAATACTGATGAGATTTAAGGAGGTGCATTTGGGTGTCCCTGTCCGGAAACAAATTATATAGTTTGTGATAAAAAAACTTCAGCAATTTGATGAGTGTCCTCTATATATCTACCTGACTTGTTTTTAACCAAATGAATATATGTGCGTTATTGCCTTTTTTTAAGGCTCTTCCTAGCCACTTCCCGGATTTGTTTACTTCCCTATAAAACGTCTGCTGAAAAGATAGCAACTGTTATTTAATTGGTCTCTTTTAGTGTTAAGATTATCTAAAATTTGAGTATCATCAGGATAGTTTTTGTGTAAGCAATCCAAGTTTGTTATTTCTTTGGCTAAAGAGACGTATTCTTCCCTCCTTTTTTTGGTTATATGTGCTTTGGTCTTAATAAATTCACCCCTGATTGTGCTTTTGTGGGCCTCCCACAGGGTTGTTTCTTTAACATCAGAGGTGTAATTTATAGAGAAGTAGGATTTAATGTGTTTAGCCATTGTTTTAACCTAAGTTTTCCCTTTCAGTAATGACTCGTCTAGTCTCCATTGATATGTTTTTTAAAGGGGCTGAGAGCCAAACTATCTTGCAAGAGACTAGTGAGTGGTCTGACCATGTGGTATGTGATAAGTTATTTGCCTTTGTATAGGAAAGAACCAGGTGGTCTACAAAAATGTAATTTAATCTAGAATAACATCTATTTGGGTTAGAAAAAAGGTAAAATTTCTTCTCTGAGGGTTTAAGTATCTCCAGGTGTCGTGTACCCCTAATAATTTAAGATTTTGCCACATGTTCTTCAGATGCGGTGTTTTAAGTCTGGTGTCCGGGTTTGTGCAGTCTATCAGGGGATTAAGAGGAACGTTCAAATCGCCCGCCATAATCAAGGGGCCTTTAGTGTGGGCTATGATGAGGTTAGTGATAGAGTTAATGAATTTATTTTGAAGCTTGTTAGGGGCGTAAATGTTAACTAGTGTAATTTTCTTACCAAAAAGATGACCAGTGATGCATAGGGAATCTCCCATCTCTATCATGTTCTACATGAGTCCTAGTGAATGAAATGGACTTATGGATTAGTATGCTAACTCTGTTAATTTTCTTAGATGAATTAGAGCTATGAAAGTGTTTGGGTAGTTTGAGGAGAAAAACCTAGGTATGTGTTTAGTTTTAAAGTGCGTTTCTTGGAGCATAAGAATATGGCCTCCCTTCCTTTGTAAGTCTAGTATGGCCATTCTGTGTTTACTAGGGCAGTTTAACCCCTTTGTGTTTTGTGTGAGAATAATCAGGTCTTGTTGAGTGTCCCTATTCATAGTAATCCACTTTTTGAGGGTCTATGTTAGTAAACTTAGTCAACTTCCTATGCTTCTTTGAATAAAAAATTGAGTACACTTGATAAAAACAAATAAAATTACAATAACCAAACAAGTAATACATTTTCCAAATCCTACAACAGGAAAGGTTAAATACAACATGTCAAATATAGGGAGAGTGGTTCTCCCATCTGGCTGAGAGCAAATGTATTTCTAGAGAAAAAAGAGATACACATATAAATACTCATGGACATAATAAAGAATCTGTATGGGTCTGCGACCCCAAACCTGTAAGAAAACTTAGTACCATAAATAACCTTTGTTAACCATAGCAGAAAAACATAACGTATAGCTAATCTGCTAAATTACAATAACATTAACCTGCAGGCCACAAGTTGAGGAATATCTTGAGAAAGTCCACCAAGTTTTTCTCCTGTGAGGGAAAAAGTAAGTACACATAATAAAGGATACAGCCTGTCCAGACCAGAATCATCCCTATACGTACACAAGAGATTGGCTGCCTGTGTTGTGTCTGCGAGTCTTTCTTTGTTGAACTTGCTGCCATTCTTTCCTCTGGGGCAGCGGAACTCCACTGGCCCCTTAGCTTTGCTGATCCTGAGCATCTTGATTCTTCTCCACCTCCGGAGGGGAAATGTCCAAATTTTTGCAGACCATAGGAATGTCTCCTGGTGAAGAGCATATGAAGCGCCATCCTTTCCAAATGATTATTAGATGGAAGTGGAAACCCCATCTATAAGGAATGTTCATTTTCCTGAGAAGCAAGGTGAGAGGCCTGAGCTCCCTTCGCTTAGTAAGAGTTCTCTGTGAGAGATCCGCATATAGTTGGATGTCTGCATTTTCGTACTTGACAGGTTGTTGTTCACGAGCAAGCCTCATTATATCCTCCTTACCTGAAAGTTTGTAATGTGGACAATCACATCCCTCGGAGGCTGCGTGTTCAGGGGCTTGGGTCGAAGGGCTCTGTGGGCCCTGTCTATTTCAATTTTAACTGGTGATTCTGCATGTTTGAGGAAATTAAAAAGATCCTGCAGATATTGCTCCAGGTCAGAGGGTGGGATGGATTCAGGGATGCCCCTTATTCTAACGTTATGCCTCCTACTTCTGTTTTCTGCATCATCAATTTTTTCTTCTAGATCTTGAATCATGTTGTTCTGTTTATGGATGATATTGTGCAGGTCTGTTATTGCTGTGGCATGTGTTTTTTGAGTGTTTTCAACTGCTTCAACCCTATGGCCAATTTCTGACATTTCTTTTTTGAGGTCACTTATTTCATCTTTAATACATTGTTTTACTTGCAAGACTAGGGTGGAAAAGTCCTTTTTTGATGGTAGTGTCTCAAATAAAGCTTTAGGCACTGTTATAGTATCCACCATGGCTTCTTAGTCAGATTCGGTGGAGGAAAATTCTGTGATAGAGTCAGGGTCTTCCGTGACATTAATGGCCTCAGATTTGGCTTCCAAAGTTTTGAAAAAGTTGTTAACTGAAGGGGTTGCATGACTTCTCTGTTTAGGGCCATTCCCTTTTCTGTTAGGTTTTTTGGGAGACATGTTTATGACTTATGCTGAAATTGGTTTGAGAGTGTAGCTCTTGCTTAACATGTGTGCTTCTTTACAGGGCTGCTTATTATTGTCTTGTTATGCACCTTTACCTCTTAAAACACTGGAAGCTTATTTGACAAAGAAAGAAAGATGCAGGGCAGCTCTGTTGCTTAATGCAGTGATATATTTTAAGACATTTTCAGAGTTTCTCTTTTTTCCATAAGCTTTAACGTAATGCAGCTAAGGCCAGCATTAAAACAGTAAAGTGTATGATGCAGATCTGAGAGTTTTGCAATGCAGCACTGCAATTTTGAGGCGGGTTTGAGAAGGTCTGTATTATGCCATATTGCGTGAAAAAATCACAGAAGCTATTTATCTGACTTTATCCCACAACAAGGAGCAACACTGTTCTTAACAATTGTGGATATTCAGAGGCTCGCTCATATTATGCACCGTTGTTTGCCTGCTGTATATTAGCATGGCTTTTCATCTGTTGTTAATCTGCCCTGTGGTCGTGTGTGATGTGCTCGTGTTACATGCGGCCTACCACGCTGCCTCTGATTCCAGGCCGTTTATCTGCGTGTTAATTCTAGCCTCATTAGCTACAGCTGCGATGCTCCTTACTGTCCCATTCGTAGTCGGGTGTGCTGCTACTGGTCCTGGTGTGTAGTATGGTCGGGTCTCAGCAAGGAGAGGCCTGAATCGTTTCGGCGATTTTACAGACACCTAGTGTGTGCTTCCGGAGGTGTCCCATACCTTGCATGAAGTTGTCTCCTTAAGGATGGAACTGTCCTATACAGCTGGGCAACTTTTCTCCTGCTTTTTGTCACTTTAGTGACTTCTCAGCCAGATTGAGCTCAGGAGCACTCTTAAGCCGCGGCCATCTCCCTGGCTGGCTAGCTCCGCCCCCCTTATATTGACACATTTTATTTCACATTATTTGTATTTGTGTTTTTTCACCATTGTGATACATTTTATTTTATAGCATTAAAACATACAGACTTCATTTACAGAGCAAGGGCAAGAATAAAACATTTGAAGAGAATGTGGCAATCTGTAATACAGACAAGGAGTCGTGGAAGAGTATTGAGATGCCAGATAACAAGAACTGAATGGCTACATTATGGCCACCTCTTCTTTTCCTGCCCTACTTTAAAGGGATATAAAAGTGGAATTCATTTTTATGCATTAAATGTCGCCATAATATTTCTTTAAACAGAGAATAGGGCCACAAAGAGCCACAGAAGTGAAATGAACATGTAAAAAAAATATATATACATGTAGTTTAAAAATATACCCTTTTTTACCAGTTATTTTTGCAAGGTTTTTCCTTCAAACCATTACATCCTTCCATGGTTCTATGCAGTTCATCTGAATGTTGCTGTCAGTCACGCTTCCTATATTGGAGTGAGCACTGATCATGTGTTTTAAAGGGACACAAAACCCAACATTTTTCCTTTATGGTTCAGATAGAGCATACAATTGTAAACAATTTTCCGGTTTACTTCTTTTATCAAATTTGCTTCCTTCTCTTGGTATCCTCTGTTGAAGGAGCAGCAATGCACTATCATGACCTAGCTGAACACATGTGTTGAATTTAAGAGGCAAATATCTGCAGCCACAAATCTAGCTCTCAGTAGTGTTTGCTTCTCCCGAGACGACATAGGTATGCTTTCAACAAAGGATAACAAAAGAGCAAAGCAAATTCGATACTAGAAGTAATTAGAAACTTGTTTAAAATTAAATGCTCTATCTGAATCACAAAATACATATTTTTTTACTTTACCGTCCTTTAAGTCTTGGCGACATGACAAGCACTGGCACTTACTATGTTGGGATTAAAATATATACACAGTGTTTATTCCTGTAAGGGTAGCTTGACTGGCAGAATTGTGAAGAAAATTGATTTTTATGGAGTGTTATTATTATTATCAGTAATTTGTAGAGCGCCAACAGATTCCTCAGTGCTATAAACATAGGTATACTATGCAAAGGTAGCATTTATAGGAGACGAATACATAGAGGGCTCTGTCAAGAGTTGCACTGTTGTAAGTAACCTCTCATGAATGTTATTTGTATCATTACAAAATTACATTTTAAACAAATATTTATGGATTAAATGTACATAGAATATTAATGATTTAATTGTCCAGCTGGTCTTTAGGCCTTTTTGTGTTTTTTTTTTATTTAGCCTCCTCGGAGGTGCCATGATTATTTTTCTTTTGGTTATTTTTATGTAATTGGTCAGATGTCTATTTCCAAAAACTACTGAGAGCATTGTTTTGTTCTTTACTTTGAGAGTTGGCTGGTGGTCATTGTACTATTTTGGGAAAGAGGGGAGAAGAGGAGTAAAATAAACCACACTCCCCATGCCTGTAATGAATCACAGCAGGATGTCATTTTTGCAAGTACAACCTTAAGTTGATTTTACACATAACCAACCAAAAGGAAGATGTCCCAGGAGGGGAAGCAGCAAAATAATGATATACAATATTTGTTTTACACACAACACATTTTTATGATATATAGTGTTGGATTTAGCAATCTTAATTTAAAGTGGCAGGCACAACATTTTCTGCACATCTGTTTAGCTAAACGCAAAATGAGCTATTTATGGAGTATAGGTACAATGCTACCACAGGGAATCAGAAAAATATATATGTGCATATGTTTTTTATTTACACATGAAAAATGGTATGTTTCAACAGAACTTCAGATTTAATTGGTACATGTTCTTTTGCTCATGTCAGAACTGTGGTAAAAAGCTAAAACAAAAATATTTTTGTTTTAGTTTTCATTTTTAAAGTATCTAAAATATTAATCTACATTAAAACTTTTAATTATAATTAGTCATTATTTTCTGAACATTCAATTATGTAATAAGACACACGTTTATAATATAAAATACACACTGCACTATCTGACATAACTATTGTAGCACAAATGTTGCTACCGGCCATAAGATATATAATAAAGGGACAGTCTACACCAAAATTGTTATTTTTTAAAAAGATAGATAATTCCTTTATTACCATTTCCCCAGTTTTGCATAACCAACACAGTTATATTAATATACTTTTTACTTCTGTGATTACCTTGTACCTAAGCCTTTCTGACAGCCCCCTGATCACATGACTTTTTATTTATTATCTATTGACTTGCATTTTAGCCAATTAGTGCAGTGTCTGCCACGACCCACGGGCATTAGCACAATGTTATCTATATGGCTCACATGAACTAGCACCCCCTGTTGTGAAAAGCAAATAAAAAAGTGTGATAAGAGGCTGTCTTTAGTGGCTTAGAAACAGGCAGACATTTAGAGATGTAAATGTTATAAAGTATATTAATATTACAATGTTAGTTGTGCAAAGCTGGGGAATGGGTAGTAAAGGCATTATCTTTCCTTTTAAACAATAACAATTCTGGTGTAGACTGTCCCTTTTAACCTTGGACTTGTAATGCTAGAGTAAAAATGCAAGCTGTATGGATGGCACACCAGCAATGTTAAAGGGACAGTAAAGTCAAAATTAAAGTTTCTTGATTCAGATGTGATTTTAAACAACACACCAATTTACTTTTATTATCAAATTTTCTTTGTTCTCTTTATATCTTTTGTTAAGAATAAAGGTATGCAGGCTGATAGAAGCTTAAAGTGAAGGTCAATTTTCATGTGAAAGTGCCCAGTTTTTAAAAAAACTATTAAAAACAGGGGCACTTTCATTCATGAAAGTTTACATTGCACCGGATTTTACAAATACTTACCTTCTTCTCCTGAAACACCGGATTGCCGATCCCACGCCTGCA
>CAJPDP010086397.1:0-11606 GCA_905336975.1 Bombina variegata variegata | reverse complement strand
GAATCTGCAGAGGGCGGTATTGAACCAGCAGTTCACAAGAACTGCTGGTGCAATGATAAATGCCGACAGCGTATGCTGTCGGCATTTATCAATGTGCAGCGGACATGATCCGCTATATCAGATCATGTCTACATAAATTTACCCCATGGCCTGAGAGAGAAGGGAGGGGGTAAAATGAGAGATTGAAGAGAGGAGGCAGTGGAAAAAGATAGATGAGAGATGATAACTATAAAAAAAGTCCAGGTCTGGAAGGGGGGGCGGAGTTTGGCCATGCACCAAGATGGCAGCTAGCTAGAACAGCTCCTAGGCTCTGATCCCCCAGATAGGCGAATTAATAAGTAAGCCCTAAGCTAACAAGCCCCAAAACAATATATATATCTGAAACAGTATCCCTGAGGACCCAGAGCACAAAAAAGACACCCCAGCCTTAACGCCAGTTGATACGGTAAACGCTGCCGTAATAGAAGAGGTCCGGAGCAAATCAATATAGGCTGCTACGCAGTTACACTCAAAAGGCATACCAACGCCTACAACGCCGAACCTTACGGAGAGACGGCACCTGAGCAGGACCCGAAGCTGCTGAACAGCCGTAGTGGTGACAAAGAGAGACGGAGCTGGTGGTTGCAAGGACCTGTAACGGAGGTAGCCGACATCGCAGCACAAACAACTCAGGCCAGGAAGTGCTCGCACAGTAGGCCTCACAGCACGGCGATCTCAGTAAGAGAGAACAGGAATCCCGAACTACAGTGTGGGGCAGATGATAATTGCTGGGTCAGATCTTCAGTAAAGTAACATCACTGGACTCACGGACCGGCAGGAATAGGCACACCACATGGCTGGTAAGAAAACACAGCAGCCAAGCTAAAAGAGACGGTGGTAGTGGGAGCAAGTGTCTGGAGCATTAACTTGGCACATAAAAAATAAAACAGAGAATATATAATCTAAATATATAAAAAAGGAGACATATAAAGTGGAAGAATAAATAGTTTAAGGTCAACAGCACCCAGGCCCACATACAGTGTGTATACACGGAGGCATAAATATACAGAGCCACTCAAGTGGGCGTATAACAGATCCTAATAAACACAGGGACACCCAGAAACTTGGAGGGGTAATGCCGGCCAAAAAGATAGCTAAGGCAGATATTAACCCTAAATTAAAAATGATGGATCATTACTTAAAAACAGCAGAAGGTATGTCTAACACACCATCAGATAACCCGCAAGAAGTACAGCCACCACTGGAGATTAGAGAATTAAGCCCTGAATCCCAGTCTATAGCTATTAAACAAACAGAAATGACAAGAGAAGACCTAAAGTTATTGGCGTCAAAGGATGATATAAAATTAGCTATGGCGGACATGCGTAGCATGTTCCAAGAAATAAAGAGAGACATTAAGCGTATTGACAGCAGAGTGGTTGTCTTGGAGGAGAATCATGAAGTAGTCACTCAAGATGTGCATAATTTATCGCAACTTATATATAATCAAGAGGAAACTATCCAGAACCTGCTAGAAAAGGTGGAAGATCTTGATAATAGAGGACGCAGAAACAATTTGCGCATAAGGGGTGTCCCCAAGAGTGTCCTTCCTACCGCATTGATGGGGTACTTGCAAGATCTTTTTAGAACCCTCAAAGGCTCTAACACCTCAGCAGAAGTGATCATAGAAAGGGCACATAGAGCCCTAAGAGCCAAACCATCGCCAAAAGCTCCGCCACGAGATATAATTATAAAATTCCTGAATCACCAGGACAAAGAAGAGATATTACGACATGCTAGACAGAAACCCCAATTTACACATGCAGGGGTGCACATCCAGGTATATACAGATCTCAGTCCAACTACTCTACAGAAGCGAAGGGAGTTACAGTTCATCACAGCAGTCCTGAGAGAAAAGGGCATTCAATACAGATGGGGATTCCCAGTCAGTATAAATGTTACGAAAGGTGACAAGTCAGCAACATACAGAGGCCCAGCGGATTTGGAACAGTTCTGCGAGACTTTACATATATGAATTACGCCACCCAAGGATCAGCTTCCACT
Organism: Bombina variegata variegata; assembly: GCA_905336975.1. NCBI lineage: Eukaryota > Metazoa > Chordata > Amphibia > Anura > Bombinatoridae > Bombina > Bombina variegata. The sequence continues at coordinate 9,563 of CAJPDP010086397.1, read as the reverse complement.
GGATAAAACCACCCCATTAGACAACAATATAAGAAAAGGGGACACTCACAAAGAGAACTAAATCTATGGGGAGATAATGATGCAGGGACTGTACATCTCTCAACAACAGAAGTTGGATATAACAAGATGGACAATACAGTGAGGACTGGGTAAAGTTGTTCCGGTTCTAAGGTTTTACTTAATTATGTTCTGAATGTTGCATTGTTTAAATTCAAGAGTAGGATGTTGGTTGGGGGCAAATGGCGAAATGAGGTTGGGGGGCAAATGGCTCACAAGGTATTTAGCTAAAATAAGGGAAAGTAACGCAGAGAAGAGAGAGCAAAAAGGTAAAGAACCCCTTGTTAAATGCTAGTAATGGGGAGGGCTTCAGAGCTGCCCTACACTTGATTGGGCTATACAACGACCAAGCTATAAGGCTAAATAAAAGTTCATTATATAGACAACTAAAGGGCAGCTCTCTAAAACATCACTCAAAGATTTAGTTAATAATTGCCTAAGGCACTGGTATTATAGGAGCAGGCTGGCAATCTATTATGTATAGTCACTTGTGTGTGAGCACCAGTGCGAAATTTATGTACCACAATTGCATTGATTATCTTGCTTGTTGTAATCTTAAATATGGGCTGTTTGCCCCGTTGTACTCACCCCGACTTCTGAGGGCTAACCTGTGTTCCTCCGCCTCTTGAGCTATTGGGACCCGTCCACAAGGAGCACTCCTGGATACCGGCCTCCGGTTAAGCATGCAGGGTATCCCCTCAAACTGCTTCACTGGCCTTCGTTGCGCCCTCCTACACCAACCTATTTATGGGTTGGTGGGAGCTGTCCCACATCTATGGAGGTGATGGTCCCTGGAAATCAAAAATAAAATATTATAGGAGATATATAGATGATCTTCNNTTCTGATCATCTGGGAGGGGGAAGAGACAGAGTTGGTGGATTTCCTCAATGATCTAAACAGCAATAAAGCAGGCATCAGACTAACTCATGATTTTGGGAAAACCCACATAAACTTTCTAGATGTAACACTAATAGGAGGACAGGGAAAAATACATACCAAAGTGTTTAGGAAACCAATTAGTGGGAATACACTCCTGCACGCGAAAAGTAATCACCCCAAAAGGGTATTCTTTCCGTGATGAAGGGACAATTCATACGTTTAAAACGGAATTGTTCAACTCAGAATGAATTTGAACAACAATCTTTGGACCTAGAGAATCGCCTCTGTAGTAGGGGTTATGATAGAAAAGAGGTTGCAAGAGTAAGAGAGACTATCTCTAAAAGGGAAAGGAATGAATTTCTTATCCCAAAAGATCTAAATGGGAGGAATTCCGATATTGGAAAAATAACTTTTGTAACTAAATATAGCGCACAGTACCATCAGGTATGTAATATCATACGTAAGCATTTTCGTATGCTTACAGCAGATGAGGGACTTGCAAATACAGTATCCAAAGGGTGTAGGTTTGCATACAGGAAGGGCATGACCATTGGCAACATAGTTGCCCCCACACAATTGAGAAGGAATCAGGATTCAAGCTCTTCCTGGTTAAGGCACGTAGGGGTCTACAAATGCAACTATGGCCCTTGTATAGCATGTGGCTGTTTACAACCGGGTGAGGGTTTCAACAGTACAGCCACAGGAGAAAACTTTAGACATTATTCATGTCTAAACTGTAGATCGACCTATGTAATCTATTTGTTGACATGCGCAACTTGCCAAGTACAATATATAGGTCTTACCACCAGGGAGGCAAGAGAAAGAATTCGAGAGCACATTACCAATATTAAGGCAGGCAAGCTCACAACTCCCCTAGTACAACACTTCAAAAATAAACATAATAAGAATGCAAGTTCATTAAAATGGACTGTCATAGAACAAGTGAAGTGTAAAAAGAGACGGGGAGACAGGGATAGTCTGCTAGCTAAGAGAGAGGTGTTCTGGATACATAGGCTAAAAACTAGGGTTCCTATTGGATTAAACTCTGAATTTGATTTAATTAATTTTTGGGAATAACCCATTTGGCCGCAATGTGTCCTGAGCACCTCTCTCTATTATCTCTCTCTCAGTCCAATTTATATCTTTATATATTCAAGTTATAATATATATTGTTTCACACACTTGATTGAACCTAAGAATTGAAATAAAACTAGTTAAGATCAGGAATGCTTTCACAATTTTAGTTTAAGTGACAGTTATAAATTCCTGTTTTAATTTTTTCAATTTTTTCAATTTTTTCAATTTTTTCAAAGCTCACTTTAAGCTCTTATAATTACATTACACCAGACCATTTAATTTATGGCAAAAACGAATAAAATTTAGATTTATATTAAAATAGAGAATTAGTGAAGCTTTTTGAAGAAAAAAGTGTGAACTTGTTAGTCAACAGACATTGTAGAAGTAGGAGCTGGCATATTTGTGTTAAACATGAAACAGTTAATTTGGAGCCACGCAGACAAACACACATGATCAAGTTTTAAACCAATCACAAATAGCACAGGGGTTTAAAAGGTGAATTAAGGATGGACACTATAGCTAAGATTACGGCCAGAAGGGCCGAAACATGTTAGCAATTTGTCATTTGTGTGAGTTTGTCTAGGCACTATAAATGTCACGATACTTTCCTGCATATCTTTTGAAGACTGTACACAGCCGTCAATAAAAGCAGTTTTAAAGCATTTGAAACTGGTGCTGCTTTCTATTTTTGTTTTTTGTAATCTATTATGTATATAATGACTCCGCTCTTAACTTGCCATGCATGAAACTGTTAGTAATAGAATACCCAGTTTAGGAACACCCCTTACTGATATGCTTATGATTACAAATGTGTATGGATAAAAATGTATAATAATACTGCAGGTTTTGTATGTTGTAATGTGGAATTACTGGACTGAACTGTAGTTAGGGTGTAGGCAGGATCAAGCACATGTATATGTGTTGTATAAAAGAAAAATTGTTACCTTATGTTTACTTATTTGGTGTTTGCATAATATGTCATAATGTGATTAGATATGACCACAACATGGAATGGCGGCTGATCTTATACATATCAGACCCTAACAACCTTGACACATAAGGAAAAGTGGAGAGATCAGACGCTACAATAAGCTGAGTGACACCAAAACATATAAAAGTGTATAGAACCCCAGGAGCAGGATTTAATATACAGAGATAGGGGGACTGCGGAACAGACCAGTACATCAAAAACACCCTCAAAGGGATACTCATACCGGAACAACACTCACACAACGGTCCCTCTGGGTCCGCTAGATAGATTCCATAATGTAGGGGCTAATACATATCAGAACGCCAGTCTGGGGGTAAGGGATAACACCCCTCATTTTTACCTTAACACTTAGTTATCTCCTGTGACGTTTAGTTCACCAGGAAATTTAATAATTATAATAGCTTTGTAGAATGGATAAGGCAGAGGTCGCTGCCACATCCCTCACCTAAACACAGCTCATTGCTTACTTACCCACACCTTACCATTTATTACTCTACAGGAAACCCTTTCCTAATCCCGGGCTCAGACCTGATCAGTACACATGGAACCAAGAGAGGGTCATGCAAAAGCACATAAATTGCGTCTTATAACCATTAATGCTAAAGGTCTAAACAGTCCTGAAAAGAGATCTATAGCCTTTGCAGAATTGCATAGACAAAGGGGTGACATATTGTTCATCCAGGAGACCCACTTTAAAAGGGGGAGGGATCCAAAAATGCTCAGTCCGCGATTTCAAAACAAGTTTCTGGCCTCGGGCCCCACAAAGGCAGGCGGGGTGGGAATCCTTATAAGCAACAACACACAATTTCAACCAACACATGTGGAGAAAGACAAGGGAGGAAGGTATATAGTGGTAGTAGGCCGTTTATACAATAGGTTTGTAACATTGGCTAATGTTTACTTGCCCAATCAACAACAACATCTCACTCTGAAAACAGTCACACAAAAGTTGCTGGAAATAGGCAAAGGAGAGGGGATTTTAACACACCACTAGATCCAAACATAGATACCTCCAGCGGTTCCTCTAGTGTCCCAAAGAAGGTTCTAAGGTCCATAAATGCACAGATGCAGCAGCTTTTATTAAAAGACACATGGAGAGTGCTACACCCCCACGGTGAAGAACTTCACATTCTACTCACACCCACACCCTTCGTATTCCAGAATAGACCTCTTTCTGACAGACCCAACACAACTCTCACAGGTATCCACACGGACATCCTACCAATCTCATGGTCGGATCATGCACCAGTGGTGTGTGACTTTGACTGGCAAGAGAAACCGATTACCCCATTTATTTGGCGTCTGGATGAGACTCTGCTAAATAATCCGTTAGCCACAATAGAAATAACAAAAGAGCTAGAGGAATATTTTAGACTAAATAAACTGGGTCAGAGCAAGCCCTTTTTGATATGGGAGGCCCATAAAGTGGTGCTCAGAGGAGTAATGATCAAAATTAAAGCTCAACAGAGCAAACAGGCTAGACAGTATTATAACTCATTACAAGCACAATTAGCTTATTGGGAGAGGGAACATAAAAAAGATACTACTTCTACAGATATATGCAATTCCCTGACAGCAGTGAGGGCGGAACTCCAGAAAGCACAAATTAAGGAAGCGCAAACAAAAGCACTTTATTTAAAACAGCACTACTTTGAATATGGTAACAAACCTGGTGCATCACTTGCAAAAACTCTTACGCGACAACGGTACAAGGCCTATGTCGCAGGAATCACAGATAAACATGGGAAAAACATGAGGACAGTAGGGGGATTGCAGAAACACTGAGACAATATTACTCTACATTATACAACCTAAAAACTAAAACCTCACAACCATCCATGGATCTGACTGACGGAGACACAGAGTTTAGGTTGGAGACATATATAGGGGATATGGAGGTCCCTCAGATTAGTGTAGAAGGAGAAAAAACACTGGAAACACAAATAACGCATTTCGAAATTCTAAAAGCAATAAAAGACACACCTACGGGAAAAATCCCTGGACCAGATGGGTTTGGGATAGCTTACTATAAAAAATTTGCACAGATACTGATTCCACACTTGGCAGATACATACAACACACTCCAGAGGGATGGGGGTTCTCCCAAAATCTTTTGGAAGCACATATTACAGTCCTTCCAAAACCGGGTAAAAGCCCAGATAGACCCGAGAATTTTCGACCAATCTCCCTGCTCAACTCAGACGTTAAAATATATGCGAAGATACTGGCCACTCGTATAAATAAAGTCCTTCCAGGACTAATTAACTCGGATCAGGTGGGCTTCGTCCCGGGTAGGGAAGCAAGGGATAATACCCTGAAAGTAATGCAGCTAATTTCATATGCAAAGCATAAGGAAATACCAGTGTCATTGACATCAACGGACGCTGAAAAGGCTTTGGCAGGGTGAGCTGGCCCTTCTTGCGGTTCGCCCTGTCAAAAATGGGCTTTAGTAAACTTTTCGTGGAAATGATTTTATCCCTCTATACTGCCCCGTCAGCTAAGATTAAGGTCAACAGCCTCCTGTCTGAGAGTTTCCCAATCACGAATGGTACCGGGCAGGGGTGTCCTCTCTCGCCAATACTTTTCGCAATATCTATAGAACTATTGGCCCTCAAGATACGCACAGATTCACGAGTCTCGGGAATTAAACTAGACAACACAGAGCATAAGTTAGCCATGTACGCGGATGATATCTTACTGGTTCTCACGAATTCCAAAAGATCATTACCACGGGCTCTGGAGATAATACAGGAATATGGAATTCACTCCAATTTTCAACTGAATGTCTCCAAGTCGGAAGTTTTAAACATAACTTTAGCAGAAGAAGAAATGTCCCAGTTAATGTCTTCTTGCCCATTAAGAAGACAGCCGGCCATGATGAAATATTTAGGTGTACAATTATCGGCGGATCCGGACGTTTCATTTGAGGCCAATTATAAACAACTAGAGAGGTTGATAATTAATGATCTATCTAACTGGAAAACTAAAAAACTTGGGCAGAATTAGTGTTATAAAGATGAATGTCCTTCCTAGGATACTTTATATCCTACAGACGCTGCCTATCCCTCTTCCGGTGGATTTCACGGCAAAACTCCAGACTGCTTTGAGACGTATATCTGGTGCGGTGTAAAACCAAGGATTAGCAAACAAACCATGTACATGGCAAAAGAGGAGGGGGGATTGGGAGTCCAAAATATCCAGACATACAGACATGCCATAATGCTGCAAAGAATAGTAGAGTGGAGCGCAAATGACAGTACTGGATACAGGTGGATAGGGCAATCCTACATATAAATAACCCTGGGCATATAGCATGGACACTGAAAAAGGCCCGTCCACTACTCATTGGCAAATACCCCCTCCTTAGGGAACTGTTTGTGGTGTGGGATAGAATCATTCATACCCATACACACATTTCCTCACATGTATCCCCCATGACACCATTCATGAACAACCCGGCCCTTCCGTTGGGATTGACAAGGAGTTACTCACCCTTAGGTCAACAGATCGCGCAAAACACAATTTCGCACCTAACACAACATCATAAAATAAAAAAGTGGGAGGACATTGAAGATACGGAAACTCACTTAAATTGGTTGGCACACGCACAGATAACACACTTTATGACACACAAAGAAAAAGACTCTCTGCTACGACAGCTGACTGACTTCGAAAAGCTATGCGCAGCCAGAGGGCCTCGCGCGCATTTAATCTCCATTCTATATAAGAAACTTCATATACAGCACATAGATCATCTCCCGACATACACAAAGACTTGGGGAAGGGAATTAGGAACAGAGCTGACACCCAAGATTTGGAAGAGCATATTCATTAATATCAAAAACGCTTCTATATCGGCACAGGTGCAGGAGTCAAATCTAAAGTTTCTAACAGGTGGTATCTCACCCCGAGCAGATTAAAAATGATATACCCAGCATCATCGGGTATATGCTGGAGAGGGTGCGTGACAAAGGGCACTATTCTGCACATCTGGTGGGAATGCCCCAAAATTCAACGATTCTGGGTAGAGGTTGTAGCACACATATGCAAAACACTGGAAGTTGTTGTCTCCCGAGACCCCAAAATACTCCTTTTCACAGGATTACCACGGTTTAAGCTCACGGCAAAACGAAAGCTTCTTTTAACAATGCTGAGCAGTGCAAAGACTTTAATTCCCCGATACTGGAAGACCACTACAATTCCCACACTACAGGACTGGGAAAGACAAGTAGACACAATATTGCAGTTAGAGCGGTACTATCACATCAAAAGTGGTACGGTAGAGACACATGAAATGATGTTACACATCTGGAAGCCAAATTAACAACACCAACACTCAGTATAGAATATAATCCCCATACCCTTAACCCCCCCCCATAGGAGCGGTGACCTCTGCCCCTTATATACCTCTCTTCCCCCCTCCCCCACGGGCTCCCATATTGGTTACATAGAATAGACTAGATGGACGCCTAGGGAACGCATAACATGATATTTATAATGACTTGAACAGTTTAGGGGGGACTTAGAAGAGAGTTTGGACTTACTGCAATGGAATTAATGCTTAATATATAAATTATATTACAAATAAATTAACCCTAATTTTAAGATTGAATGGACCAGACGACTGCCCTAGGTGGGAACTAGGACGTTGGAAAAGGGGTTAAGGTTCTATAGATAGGATTGTGATTTCACAGTAGAATGGTTTAACACACATCTGTAAAATGACCTGTTAAAAAGTAATGTATCTTGTTTTAATTTGTTGTTCTGCATTGCCTTATCATTTACAATGTAAATTCAATGATATTCTAATAAAGCCTTTGGAAAAAGAAAAAAAAAAAAAGAAATGTCCAGGTCTGCTATGACCTAACATTAATGTCAACACTCTGCATTCTCTCAGTTCAAAAACTTCCTTTCTCTGTCCAGCTGTTGTCTTCCCCAGAACCATAGTTGGTGTTGCTAACTGCTATGCACTTATTTTTTTGTTTGTAGCATGTATACTGTTTGTAGCATTATTTATTTTATGGTATAAAACAAAACAATATTAAAAATATTACTGCGCAGTAAGGTGTTTCATATTGTCTAAACATATGCAAAGAGAGGTTGGGTTAGTGCGTGAAGTGTGAATGGGTAGTGGGTGGGATCAAAAGTGCCGAGTAACATTTTGGGCTGGCTAGTAGCTTAGGGCTTGAAATTTTGAACTCCGATTTTATATAATATATATATAATATATATATATATATATATATATATATATATACTGTATATATTATGTTATATTATATATATATTAAACTGCTTAGTTTTCATGCCAAAAAAGGGCCATAATTGTCGAAAAAGTAACATGCTCTAATTCGTGCTCTGTGGGTCCCAAGCTGTACTTCTACTATGTGTTTAACCCCTTTCTGGGCGTGAGAGTTAAACACACAGTAGTGAAGTGTCGATATTCTTAACATTACATGCTCTATGTCATTGTTTTCCTGTTTCAGTGTAAGTTTAATGTAAACATTTTCAGGAATTACCCAATACTGGTCATGACTTAATTAACAAGATCCCATAAATATTGTTATCAGGACCAAGCGACCTGTCCGCTGTGTTCTTGAGCGGGGAGATGATATGTTAATTACAGGCGGACGACACCCATATCTTGGGAAATATAAAGTAAGTGGAAAAGGAAAATATGACCTTGTCTCTATTTCAGCATGACTTTGAAACTGGGAGTGCGCTCTCTTAACAGTCTATTGGGTGGGCAGTACTGTGATTGGCTGTACCACCTGCTTTTTAAAGTACAAAACAATGCTCTGGATGAGTCCGGCATGCACTATTTCAATTGTACAGTGGATTCACCTTTCATCTCAAGCAATCTTTGTACTTAAAGTGTGACTTATATGATATTTAAGCAAGAACCAAGGGGATGCTTAAATATACTTTACAAAACAATTGGAATTGAAAAGCTAAGTTGGGGACACATGGAAATTTAGTGCTGCTTTTTTTTAAACTTTAAAGCATTACAGAAAAAAATATCTTTACTTTACCTTTACATTTTTAACAGTACTGGGGATAATTTCAATTGAAAGAAAATATTTAATCCCTATTTTCATTACCCCAGTTTGGTTATCTTGGAGGGACGATGAATATATTTTACCCCTGACTAAAAATATTGGTAAAGAATACAAGAATACTCTACTTTCTTTCAGGTTGGGTTCATGAATGATGGAAAGGTGGTAGCTGCAGATGTGTCCTTTTACAGTAATGCTGGTTGTACCCCTAATGACTCTGTCTTGGTAAGTGTGAATGATATCGCCCTAATAATCACATGACAATCTAGCAGCAGGCAATCCCAATACACATATCTAAAGTCTCTGTATTACCGGAAGAGATGTCTCATTCAGCTGACACATGAAAGAAAAAACTGATAGGAAGAGGAGATCTGAAGTTCTGCAGTTATTTGTCAGAGTAGGTCAGTACCCCAGATTTATTAAGAATGACAAAAGATTTCTAGCAAGACATTATTTAGTCCACTAAAATATGAGATGTCTTGACTTCCGGTGGGTGGAGCTA
>CAJPDP010086265.1:0-11386 GCA_905336975.1 Bombina variegata variegata | reverse complement strand
CCTGAATTTCTGGATTGATTTACTGCTGCTGAACTCTGCCTGTCTGACTACTCTGCCTGTTTAACCCCTCAATTGCTGGACTGATATATTGTTGCCAAACCCTGCCTGCCTTGACCATTCTAGTGGTGTGCCCTTGGACTGATTTATTATTGCCAAATCCTGCCTGCCCTCCTCATCTTACTAACTTTCTCTGCTCTGGGATATTCCCTATCATTCCGGCTCTACGCCAGGATAACAAGACTACTGGCCGAGTTCGGTCTGATATAGGAATATCCCACGAGCATTACATTTGGTGAGTATATCTACAACATCCATAATTGTGTTGTTGTTAGCTGATTTTGGTAGGTCTACTATGAAGTTCATGGCTATCTCTTTCCAAGGTCTTTCTTGAATGGGTAGAGATAGGAGGAAGCCATATGGGTGTTTTCTTTCTGGCTTAGACATAATGCACACTTTACATGTTTGTACATGTTTTATAGCATCTTTGATCATGTTAGGCAACCAAAAGGATTGTTTCAAAAGTTGTATGGTTTTATGTGTACCTGGATGTCCAGCTAGAGGTGATTCAGGACATTGTTTAACATGAGATCTCTAAGGTTTGGGGGTATGTACAAGCCGTGCCTAAAATAGTTAATTGCTGTCAAAGTCCATATGGATTGTGCTTAATGGTTTTGTGGTACCTGACATTTGGCTATGTTTAATTAAGTCTGTTATTTCAGAGGAGAACCCGAGGAAGCGATCAGAGGGTATGATGGTAGATTTGTTGCCTTTATGGTTGGGCTTGTTCTCCATCCTGGATAGTGCATCAGCCTTCCCATTTTTTTGGCAGGTCTATAAGTTATTAAGTAGTTAAATCGGGAAAAATATAGGCTCCATCTAAGTTATCAGGCGGTCAAGGTGCGGTTGGTTTTTAGATATTGCAAGTTCCTGTGGTCAGTATAGATCAAAATGGCCAAAGTGGTAGCCTCTAGAAAGTGGTGCCAGTGTTCAAGTGAAGTCTTAATAGCTAAAACTTCTTTTTCACCGACTGGATAATTAAATTCAGAAGGAGTCATAACCCTGGAATAGAAGGCTAATGGATGGATTTAATCTTAGAGGCTTTTCCTCTGAGATAGTATTGCACCTATAGCATGATCTGAGGCTCCAACCTCTAGAATGTACTGTAATGTAGGATTTGAAAACTGTAAAATAGAGGCTGTGGTGATTTTTTCTTTTAGCCCCTTCACTACTGGGACATTAAGAGAAAAACTTGCCCAAAATACCTGACAATTTTTAGCATTTTTACTATCACTCCATTTAAATAGAAATAAAGCCTTGTTTTTTTTATTTAGCTATCAAAGCTATATACATATTTTAAGTAGAACCCAAGGTATTGATCTAGGCCCATTATGGTATATTTCATGCCACCATTTCACTGCCAAATGCGATCAAATAAAAAAATTTTCTTAGTTTCTTCACAAATTTTGGGTTTGTCACTAAAATGATTTATATACTGCGTGTGCAATCATGGCTAAAATGGTTGTAGAAGCATCTCTGGGATCCCCTTTGTTCAGAAATAGCAGACATATATGCTTTTTGGTAATTAGAAGGCAACTAATTGCAGCTGCGCAGCATACTTCTATTATTCTTGGCATTGAAGGGATTAATTAGGAAGCTTGTAAGGTTAATTTTAGCTTTATTTTAGAGATGACCCTCCCATTTGACACTTCCCATCCCATAGTCCCTCCCAAACAGCTTCCTTCCCTCCTCAATCCCCCCCCAGTAGTCACCCCGATCTTAAGTACTGCCATTAAAAAAATTAAAACATTTTATTTTAAATAACTTTTTTTCCTGCAGTGTAGGATCCCCCTAAACCTCTAACCACCCTCATCAAACAGCTCTCTAACCCTCCCCCCTCTAACTATTGCCGCCATCTTAGGTACTGGCAGCTATAAACCTTTTTTTTTTTTTTTTAGATAATTTTTATTGAGAAAGAAATAAGTCGACATACATAGTGATCAGATATGTGCCAGTAATATTACAAATCATGCCAAAATGCTTATACATGGTATATAATTAACAATAGGTTTGTTAAACAGAGCAAAACGAAAGTAACTGAAGGTTGCTAAAACCTAATATATAAGTGGTAAATAACAGAAAAACAGTGGTTACTGGCTTCCAGGTATAAACTAAGTAGGAATGTCTCAACTCAACCAAATGTTTCTCATTTTCTATTTTAAACCTCGTAGTACAATATCTCTTGTAGATTTATTAGGAAAGGGAGGGAGGGGAGAGGGCAGAGGGGGAAGGGAGGGGATATTGGCAGTGATTGTCTAATAGTCTCAGCAGGGGAATTTCTTTATCCAGGGTGTCCAAATTTCATAATAGGTGTCCATTTTATCTAATATCGAATAGGAGTATGACTCCATTCGTAGAAGGAAGTTTACCGTTGCAATAATTTGTGAGATAGAGGGGGCGAAGTTTGTTTCCATGCTTTTGCAATTTCAAGTTTAATGGACATAAGTAGGTAAATGATTAAAGATTTTTGGGTGAGAGGTAATGTCGGAAAATCTAGGTGAAGGAGACAAGTTTGTAGACTAAGTGGGGGGTGATATTCAAAGATTTGATAATATCTAAGAGCTGCGTCCAAACGGGTTCAATCTTTGGGCAGGACCGCCAGATGTGAGCTTGAGTACCTAATTGGCCACATCCTCTCCAACATGTGGGGGGGTGGTTACTGTAAATTTTGTGTAAGGCGGTGGGGACCAAATGCCATCGAACGTTGAGCTTGTAGTGAAGCTCCCATAGTGTCGCGCAGTGTAACAATTTTTTGGTAAATAGTTCTTTATACCAGGAGTCAGCATCAGCAGTGAAATTTAGTTCCCTCTCCCATGCTAAATGTTGGGAAATTGTATGGTGAGCAGAGGGTTCAATCAGGATGTCATAGTGGAATGAGAGTGTCCCCTTGAGCTTGTGAGTTTGTGACCATCTCTGTACCCACCCCGTAGTAACTCTGAGATTTATCTTTGGAAATCCCCACGCTCAGACCGTAGAACAGAAGCGAAAGGTTTCAAATCTCAATGTCATTGGGATGTGTAGTTTACTACAGATTTTAGTGTAAGATAAGGTGTTTGTATGGTCATATAAATCTGAAATAAAGGTAACCTCAAATTTTTGCCATCTGGATATATGAGTGTCTGGGAGACGGAAAAGTGAACTAGCAATTGTTTGTTTCGGAGATGGGTGAGGGGCAATAGTAGGTAGGTGTCTGATTTGTTCCCAAAATTGTAGGGTGTCAAGGATCACAGTGTGTCTAAGTTTTAGGCCTTTCCTACAATGAGAGGGGATCCAAGGTAGGTCAGCTAAATGTAAGCCTGGAGGAAGAAGAGATTGCTCAACTTCCAGGAGGAAAAAATCGGCTGTATTGCCTCAGCTCATCAAATGAGTCAGCCGGGCAGCCTGATAATAAAGAATAATATTTGGTAGGCTAAGTCCACCTTTGGCAAATGTTCTATGTAGGGTCTGTTTGGAGGTTCTGGGCCTTTTGTCCTTCCATACGTATAGATAAGTTATTTTGGGTATAAATGACATTTTAATAGCAGCGATCCCGCCTGTCTAGGAGATCTTACGGAATTTCCATGAGTCTAGAAGTTTCCGCCATTCGGGAAGTCTGTCCGAAAAGTTTCTAGAAATAACTGTATTTGTGAATGGGCTAAGGCAAAATCCTAAGAGCTTAATAGAGGTTGATGACCATTGCAACTGGTATTTTCTCTGTAAGGATGCTAGCTCATGAGGCGGTATGTTAGTATGTAGAGCTTCTGTCTTAGTAATGTTCAATTTATAATGACTCAGGGTGCTAAAGTGGGCAAGCAATTTGAATACAGCCGGAAGGGACCTGGATGGGTTGGTGAGGAGGAGGGTGATATCATCTGCATACAAGGTGATTTTATGTTGAGACTCCAGTATAGTAAAGCCTGTAATATCTGGATCTAGTCTGATGGCCTACGCGACAGGTTCTATGGAAAGAGCGAACAAAAGCAGCAAGAGAGGGCAACCTTGTCTAGTTCCATTAGAAATTTTAAAATAGCTGGACTGAAAGCCTACCCCTCTGACCTTGGCAAATGGAGCGGAGTATAGAGCCTGGATGGATATTATAAGTTTGTTTGGTAGTTTAAAGGCTCGTAAGGTTTCCCATAAGTATTCCCATCTCACCCTGTCAAAGGCTTTTTCAGCATCTAGTGACAGGGTGAGCATGGGCACCTCCTTCTCAGCTGCCTAGACCAAGATGTCAAGTACTCGTCTCGTAGCGTCTGGTCCCTCTCTTTGGGGGATAAAACCCACTTGGTCCGGATGTACTAAAGTGGATATGATTTTAGAGAGGCGGTTAGCGACGATTTTCGCACATAATTTAGTATCTAAATTGAGTAAGGAGATAGGGTGATAGCTACCACAATCTAAGGGGTCTTTACTAGGTTTGAGAATGGTTGTGATCGTGGCTTCTAGGTATTCTTTCCGAAAACATCCCCTACACTTAACTTCATTGAAAGTTCTGCATAGGATGGGGGAGATCAAAGGGTCGTAAGTTTTGTAAAATTGCCCAGTAAAGCCATTAGGACCTGGAGATTTAGAAACCTTGAGTTCTTTAATGCTTAGACAAACCTCTTCGAGTGAGATCGGGAAGATAAGATCGGGGACGGCCTCTTGGTCTAGTTGTGGAAGGTTTAGAGAATTTAAAAATGAGCGAATATCGTCCGTGGAGAGCAACCGGGTAGGGTCAGAGGACTCCAGATTATATAGCTTAGAGTAAAAGTCTCTAAAAGTTTCCCCAATTGCCCCTGGGGAGGACTTCATACTATTGCCTGAATGGAGATGGGTTATTTTAGTTTGTGCAGTCTGATTCCTTAACTTTATTGCTAAAAGTGAGAAGGCTTTGTTGCTTTTATAATAAGATAGCTGCTTGAGCTTTTCTAAGTTAGTCTGAGTTTTGTTGAGCTGAGGAGCTCCAAGATTCTTATCTGTTTAGAAATATCAGTGAGTTGGGCGTTTAAAGGTATAATATAGGAAGTGGAGATCTGATTTTTTAAAGATCTGAGTTAACAGGTTAAGGACTCTAATGAGATGCCCTGGGCCCTCCCTATTTGTGAGGCTTTCGTAATGTAGTGTCCTCTAAGATATGCCTTAAGAGAGGCCCAAAGAATATCAGCTGTGATGGATGGGGTGTCGTTTACTGCCAGAAAGTCAGAGATGATATCTTGTGTTTCTATTTTAAGGGTAGGGTGGGTAACCAGAAAATCTTTAAGACACCACAATGAGGGGGTATATGAGAAGGATTGTGAGCCTAAAATTATGAGAAGGGAGTCGTGATCAGACCAGGATATAGGCAAGATCTTTGCGTAAGTTCTAAGGTACGAGCGCTCAGAAAGAGAAAAATCAATTCTTGTATAAGATTTATGTGGGGCGGAGTAAAAGGTGAATTCCTTGTCCCCAGGGTGAAGTGCTCTCCAGACATCGTATAGATCATATTGTTTGAATAAATTCTGAAATGCAACTGAGAGGGGGTGTATCGATCTTTCTTGAGAGACCTTAGGGCCCATTCTATCTAGGGAAGGGTCCCAAATTAAATTAAAGTGCCCTCCCAAAATGAGCTCTCCTTGTTTAACTGCTGACACTCAACCTAGTAGTTGTTTAAAGAATTTAATTTGTCTCGAGTTGGGTGCGTAAACATTCACTAGGGTGAACAGTTTATCATTTAGTTTGCATATTAGAATAATAAATTGGGCTTGTGGGTCCTGTTCTATGTATATGGGTTCATATGTAACGTGGGCGTTGATAAAGATCGCTACCCCTCTTGACTTAGATAAATATGAGGCCATTATCACTGCAGGGTATTTCTTATAGGAACGTATAGAATCAGTGTTGAGAAGCCAGTGTGTTTCCTGAATAAAAGCTACGTCTATTCTAGAGTGATGAAGCATATTAATTAAGAGACTTTGTTTCGTAGGTAAGTTGAGGCCTTGTGAATTGAGAGTCAGAATGCGTAATTGTGTCATTATGATAGAGTAAGGGGGGGGGTAAGGGAGCTTCAAAAGGGAACCTGGGCTGTAAAATCAGTAAAAGTTCTGGTCTACGAGAGGTTAAAGTT
Source organism: Bombina variegata variegata (assembly GCA_905336975.1). NCBI lineage: Eukaryota > Metazoa > Chordata > Amphibia > Anura > Bombinatoridae > Bombina > Bombina variegata. Next base: position 5,265 of record CAJPDP010086265.1, on the reverse strand, counting down.
TTAGCATCGATTTTTAGTAGGCTATGTATGAGATGAGCTAGAGTGGGGGTATCAGCGGACAAGAGCCGCTCGTAAAATTTAGGAAGGGGGATGGGGGGGTTGGGAGTTGCAAATATAATTTGTACGCTATGTTCAGGGTGGTGCACTGCGTAATATATATATGTAGCAGACCAAGTGCTATGAGGTCTGTATTAAACTAATGGGGGGATCTATAGTAAAGGGGCCAATCACTCTAAGGTGGGTGACCAAAACTGGAGTTGTGCCGGAGTAAAGAAGGTAAGGGGGAGAGAGGGGAGTGCCGGAGAGGAAATCCCCACTCGGGGCCGGGCTTGTGTCAACCGAATCGGAAGGTAGTAATAGGCAATGAACAATAAACATTACATTTCACATTAGATAACTGAACAACCTTAATAACCTTAGTCAAATTTCTAGAAATGCTGGATGTTCCTTCGGAGTTACATTTTATATAGGTGACTAGAGGTATAAATATTATGGCGAAATATAGTACACTCATAGTATAATTTAGTTAATGTAAAGATTATTTCTGCAGGGTAGCCTAGGATAAAATTAGGGTTCAGCTGAGCTTTGAGGTGATATATTTGTAATGCTGAGACAAGGGATGTGTCAATGTCGTTGGATATGTGATATGTGTGTAACATGTCAAGACTATGATTTCGTTAACCCTACAAAAGGATGTATTGTTGTTGTATTGTAGGAGTGTTGGTCTTTGAATAATCTCTTCAGAAATCACCACTTACTATGTTAATGAGGGGGGGGGGGGTAGGATCACATATGTTCAATGAATTCTGTCACCTATCTTAAATCGTTGAATGAAGTAAGATTCCTTCTGTAGTCGTGAGGTGGTCACTGTCTAGAGATATTTCTAAAGTTGATAAGGCATATGTGGGGCTAGGCCACCCCGCAGAGAGTGTATGTAAAAACATAATCACCCTTTTAAAGACATAAAAAAACATTACAGATAAGAGTATAACTTTCCGTGCAGGAGATGTAAAAGAAATACAAACATAAAAGCATAAAAGAACAGGGAAAAACAATATATATAGGTAACATAATAATAATTATAGTGACACTTTAAACTAGTATCTACATTCAGTAGAGTATGTTACCCAATGTCTGAGGGCTAGTCGATAGCTTCTCCAGGCCAGGAAATGGTTAGGTACTTCCATTGAAACAAGTATGGTATAAGGGACAGGGGATATGAGAAGAGAAAGAGATAGTAATCATATTGTTTTGCATTATTAATGATGTAGTTCACATGAAATATCCTTCATCTCTGATGGTTATATATCTTTAATAGATGATGAAGTATCTTTCCTTACGGTTTGGAAACTGAAGGTTTGTGGTAACGGATGCCAAGCTGGGGCTGTAGCATTGAGTTTCTCGGGTCTTTCAAGAGTAGAGTTAGGTTGGCTTGCAGAGGGGAATAATTTCAGTGATTGCAGTAGTTTAAGTCCCTGATCTAGGGTGTTGATGGAGTAGGAGGAGTCTTCAATTTGAAAAAAAAGCTTAACTAGAAATCCCCATCTATATTTAATGTTATTGTTGTGGAGGCATTGTGTAACTGGTAGGAATGAGCGTCTCCTAGACAAGNNTCTTTGAATGTGTAATAGTGTAGACGTAAAATAACGTCTCTGGATGAACTTGAAGGTGAATTCCTCGGTCTAAGAGCATGATGGGCCATGTCTATAAGGGCTTCCTGGCTTTGTATTGAGCCTAGAAGCTCTCCAAATAGATCTAGAAGAAATTTAGGAAAGTCAGAGGGGACGATCTCTTCTGGAATGCCCCTTATTCTTATATTATTACGACGTGACCTGTCCTCTTGATCTGCTATTTTGGATTCTAAATCTCAGATCATCTCAGTGAGAGATTGGGTATATGCAAGAAGGTTGGAGTGATCCAGGTGTAAATCTTCCTGTTTCTTTTCCAGCATTTCTGTTCTCTCGCCTAACGAGGTAATATCTCTCTTAAGCTCAGTGACCGATATCTTAAGTTCTTGTTTGAGAGAGGAATGGTGGGAGTCCATCTTGTCTGATAGTTCTTTAATGGATTCTAGAATTGAAGTAGAAGTGTGGGTGGATATCTCACTAGAATGAGTTAGGACCCTGGATGGTCCTTTGGAGGATAGTATTGAGTCTCTCTAGTCTTCGTCCGACACGTCCTGCTCGTAGAGATTTTTGTTAGGAAAGTGATCTGAGAGAGTCCGTTTTGGGAGGTCACCATGTTTCTGCTTCTTTTTCTGCGAGTGAGCCATGTTATATATAATATATAATAATCTCCAGTACTTTCTTTCTGTAAATGGGTAGGCTAAACCCCACGGTGGCTAGCGAGTGGAGAAAACACCCCTACTGGAGTGTCCTAGGACAGCATAATGTCGTAGGTGAATAGGTCTTAAAAAGGGATTGTCCAGAAGTCCTGTTCACAGAGTAATAGACCTGTTGGAAAGTCTTACAGCCTGAAAGTAGTCAGCCTCTCTCCAGGGGAAATAGCTCTCTGCCGAGCGAGTAAGGAAAAAGGAGCTTAGGATATGACCCATAGGCAATAAGGGCCGACGGGAACGGAGGGAGAGAGGACAGATATCTACTATATGTGGTTGTTCTGTAGTAGCTGATGGTAGGGATCAGAAAAAGTAGGTATTCAAATTGATCTTTAGGTGCTGCAGGTTGGAGCAAGAGGTCAGGTCAGCTCACGTAATAAATCTGCAGAGTTGAGCGTATTAATAGTAGGGGAGATTATAATGAATAGAGTAAGCTCTGAAGGGTTTATTGGTAATCAGTGCTTTGAGTGCTGAGTACTACCACCTATATTGATTGATAGTATGAATTATAAAGTAGCTGGGGTACAGGTTATTTCACTACTGATCTCACTTTATTTTCCCCTGCAGTTAAAAGGAGGAATCCGGTGAGAAGGGTGTCAGGAAGAAGTGATTAGGCCTCTATAGGTTATTTGGCCTGTGAATTTACTGTTCCTTGTGGATATACTCGTGGGGTTGGGGGAGATCTGGCAGTCTTGCAGCTGTCTAAGCTAAGTAGTGCTCACCACAGTAAAGGAATGTCGTGTGTGGTATTGTTTACTGTCCTGTGTACAGCCCTAATCTGCTGGCATATGATGAGAGTGTTTAAGCCTACCTCCCCTGGCTGTTCAGAATCAGCCTCCTTGATATGACATCAGGAGATGGACCTCCGGTATGTAGGACGCTGAGGTAGGTGAGCCTACAAGAGGGTAGCAATCTACAGCTGAAGGCTCACAACTAGGTTGCTCTCTGATATGGGGTAAGTTCGGCAGCAGGAGGGCTGGAGTAGAATCTAACCTCCGTTAGTAAGTGTCTGCCGTGTTCTCTATTAGCGCCGGTGTTCACTCTGATGCGTCCCCGACCTCAGCTCAGTCAGATACTCGGAGTCTCGCTGTTCTCTGATCTAAGTGAGAGGGTCTCTGGCTGCAGTAGGTCGTGTGTGGTAGGCGAGTAAAAAGAATGAAGCCTGTTGAAAGGCACCAAAAAGGGTCCGGGGGAGAACCGGAAGTCAAGCGCTCTCACTGCTCAAGACGATAGTTGCTGTGTAACACCCAGTCTTTTAACCTCCTCTAAGTTGGCTGTTCCACCTCCTGTCTTGCTAATATGAGGGAAAAAGGATTGAGAATGTAATAGCCTTTGTAGATATAGCAATAAAAAAAAAAAAAACTTCAAAGAAAATACGTTATAGAAGCACTTGGTCTGCAGAGCTCACAGAGAATGCAACCACCTTGTAACGTGGCAAGCTCCGCCCCCATAAACCCTTTTTTAATTTATTTTTTTATTTTTTATTTTATTTTTTCTATAGTGTAGTGGTACCACAACCTCCTTACCTCCCTTGATTACTGTTTATTAACCCCCCCGCTAGGCCAAACCATTTTCTGTAGTGTAGCTGCCCCATCCCTCCCTGTTCCTTCAAAAAAATCTGTAGTGTAGGGCCCTCCCCTTCCCTCCCCCCTTCGCTGCTGAGCCGGAAGACCCACCACCATCCTCCCGCCCACACCTCCCGCTAGCATTAGCAGAAGATCTGCCCTCATATATTGTTCAGGCTCCAAAACTAATGTATTCACAATGATTAGTATCCGTACATACTAGTAGAGGTATGGTTTGGTGTGTTATGGCACCAGTGGAAATTTGGCTACCATCAATGACTCGCACACGCACAGGGTTTTTCCTTGTTATAAGTGGTATTTTATTTTTTTTCAATTAGAGCATTATCAATGTAGTCTCTGCAGGCTCCTGAATCAATGATATCATCAACGCTGGTTCGATGTTGATCCCACTGTATGGAGAGATGAAGGACACAGTAAGATGAGTTACATGATTTTGAAGCTAGACAGTCATATATAGGACATTTCTTTTGTCTGGTGAGTATAGGGCAGTTCATAACCACATGAACTTTTGATGCACAATACATACAATGATTATTGGTTAGTCTGCACTGTTTTTCTTTTGCATTCAGGGGACCTTTAATGAATCCTATGTCCATAGGATGTGCTTTTAGTAGGTGTTGATGTGGGGCGGTAATTAGGTTACTTCTTTGTAGGAGTATCATTTGAAATCCTTTCCTGTTTTCTTTTACGCAGCCTACCGTCTATGGTTATAGTGAGAGACATTAGTGACTCTAGCGTGTTCGGGAGCTCAATTCTAGTGAGTTCATCCTTTAGTGCTTCGGAGAGGCCTAAACGGTACTTATTTCTGAGAGCTGTTTAATTCCTTTAAATGTCTTTTGCCAATGCTTTAAATTCAGAAATGTTATCTTCCACAGGTTGTTTAGCTTGCTTTAATGATCTCATTACAGTTTCAGTCATGAGCTGTTTATTTGGATCTTCATAAAACATGGACATGGCATTGAAAAAAAGATTCTAGGGGAATCTAAAATGGGGTCATTTGTCTCAAAGTAAGTATTGGTCAAAGCTCTGAGTTCACCCCTTAAGTATGAGATAACTGTCAATACCTTTGAGTGATCTGTATAGTTTTTGAACTCCCTGTATTGGGATCTATCCCCAAAACATTTTTCTGGGGGATTCACTTGTGGTTCTGGTGTATTTTCAGAAGTTTCAGGCTTACTGGATAATATATCCTTAATAAAGGTCCTGAGTTTCTGATTTTTAACCTGAAGCTTTCTAAGACCCTGCGAAAGGATGTCCACCCTTTGAGATATACTGTAGGTTGAGCATATGACTAGCGAGTTCTGCTGGGTCCATGATTTTTTTAAGGCTTGGTAATATGTAACA
>CAJPDP010086193.1:0-10166 GCA_905336975.1 Bombina variegata variegata | reverse complement strand
GATATTGTATTCTTAAAAATTGGAAAAGTAAGCGTTTATTAGGACTAGCAGAGGTGTTTAAAATATTTCAAGAGCAGATTGTCTTTGAATCTTTCCATCTCCATGATGCCTCTGAGAAAATAATTAAGAAGTTCTTATGGAGATGGTCCCCAGTTATTTCAGCTTATCCAAATGCTATTCAAAAATCGATTCTCTCCCCCTTCTTATCATCAGTGAGCTTCGCGGAATTGACTATATTGAATGTCTTTCCACATAGTTGGATCAAGCGGCCTGGAGGGGTCCGTCCGGAGGGGTAGCTGGGGTGTGGGGGGAGGAGGAGATGAATTATACCCCCCTTTTTTTTTTTTCCCTTGTCTTGTCTTGCCTTGTCTTGTCGTGTCTTGTCTTGCCTTGTCTTGTTTTGCTCTGTTATTTATTTTCGGGTTGTACTATAGTGATTCTATATATCCTTCCAAAAAAAGGAAGGAATAATTTAGATTGTTTTCATATGTCTCCTTTGTTTTTTTTGTTTTTTGGATCTAAAGTATAAAGTGACTATGGGAGCTGTGACTCTCTCTTTATTATGATGGAAGCTGCGTCTTCATGAAAACCCATTGTATGATCTGCACTGCTAAAGTTGTTATTGTTGTTGCCTTTTGTTCTTCTGTATCTGTTGAAGATAAGGAATAAATAATAAGGGAAAAAAGGAAGGAAAAGGAATAAAGGGAAGAAAAAGAAGGAAAAGAAGGAAAAGGGAAGAAATGGAGTTATTTAGTCAGAGTAGAAACGTAGTATTATAACTCCCTTAGAGAAATATATTTAAGGTTGAGTGGTTTATTGCTTTTCATTTGCCTCTTCCAACGGTGATGAGAACCGGTTTGATTTTTTATGTGTCCTTTCAACCATTTAATTTGGTTAAATCCATGTTTTTTTACAGAATTGTACGGAACAAGTAAGTATATGGAAGATGCTTTTGAATGTTTATTTGAAATAAGCATTTGAACATTTTGTTTCTTGTATTTTTCAAAGAAAATTTTTATTGTACATAGCGCTAGGCGCTAATATCCGGAGAAACATATGTAAACATAAAATATGTTGAACAGTTTGTAACATTTATTTGATTATCAATAAAGCTTTTTTGAAACTTAAAAAAAAAAAAAAAAAAGGATTGACCTTGCATTCTATTGGCTGTTCTAATCAGCCAATAGAATGTGAGCTCAATCCTATTGGCTGATTGCATCAGCCAATAGGATTTTTCCTACCTTAATTCCGATTGGCTGATACGAAGCAAGTAGGACAGAAATACACTTCTTAGACATAACAATCAGAAAAAAACCCTGAAGGGCTCCTAAATACTGACTTATATAGGAAGCCTACAGTGACAAATAGTTTATTGCATAGCTCAAGTGCCCATGCTCCGGGAACAATGAGAGGCCTACCTACGGGCAAGTTCTTGAGACTGAGACGCAATTGTTCAGAAATGAAGACCTTTGAAAGTAGGGCAAAAGAGTTAGAAGAAAGACTCATCAAAAGAGGCTACAACAAAAGATCTATTAAGAGAGCTAAACAGAGAGCCTCATTCACTCCTAGACAAAACCTTCTAACGAAGAAAACGAAGATTGGCTCAAATATTCCAAGACTCATTATGACGTACAATGCACAAACACCACAAGTGTTAGAGATAATACAGAAGCATTGGAACGTCTTAATGATGGACCCTGTATTAAAAACGACTTTGGGTGAAAGACCCTCTATAGGGTATAGGAGAGCAAAAAATATCAAAGACTTGATAACTAACAGCCATTTTAAAAGGAAAAAAAACATTACAGCATTCAACCCAGGAGCCCACAAATGTGGTAATTGCAGTACTTGTAGCTATATGCGCAATACTAAAACTATTACAGACAGATTTGGTAGAAGTCATGTGATCAAACGCTATATCAGCTGTAATACAGAGAGCGTCATTTATGTACTCAGGTGCACCTGCAATTTATTCTACGTGGGCATGACCACAAGAAAACTACGTCTAAGGCTTATGGAGCACCACAGAAATATAAAAAATGTTGCCAAAGACAGGGAAGAACACAAAACCCTAATAAGTGTAGCTGCACATTTTTTAAAGTCTCACAACTCAAATAAAATGATTTACAATGTTGGGGGATAGAAAAAGTAAGTCTAGGCATGCGCGGAGGAGACCTCGAAACAGCACGCAGTACAACCGTATGGACTCAATGAAATCAACAATTATTATATCTTTCTATAATATCTGAGCCTTGCAAGATAGAATAGAAACACAGTTACAAACAATCACTCATTCTGAACTATATCTCCTTTAGTAGTTCAGGATGAAGTTGTTGAGGATGTCTTTTTCAGATACAAGCTAAAGACTGAAGACTACAATAGAAGATATTGCATCTATATGGTTATATTACCACTCATTATTTAGTTAGATTTGCACAAAGCCTCCATATTATAGGAAGGTCTAAAATTCCAACAAACTTCCACACAATAATGGATATTTATTATTGTATACAAGGTGGTAATAGGCCTTTAGATGAGAGAATTTACTTGGATGATTTTATTAAAACTCTCCATTGATTAAGTTATGTAGATACTCTTCATATTATAGTCTGCTATATTAATATTTCTTTAAACAATAATGGATTCTAATTATTGTACCCAAGATGGCAATGGTCTCCTTAATTAGAGCAATGTTCTCTGGTACTTAAATTAGGAAATTAAATCAAATAATCTTTCCCAAAAACACACACAGTTACTTTAACACAATAATTGACCTTTATACACTTTAAAGTCACTCCTTTTAATTTATTCATCACTTTTTTCATGCGAAGAGTATTATGGTCTCACAGTGCAAACCTAATTCACTTATATTCACCATTATAATGATTATTTAATTTTTCACGTTGCTACATAGGAATCACATAGCACAGTCACGTTCAAGAGAATCTGTAATTTGTCTAAATTTCTCCATCCTAGTTTTTCTATCTAATCTCTTCACCCTTTTAATTTATATTTACACAATTTTGGGTATTTGATGCGATATTTGTATCAGACAACACACTATTTACAATCACATCTCACAGAGTAGCCATTTAAACCAACGCCTAACAGATCACATACATACTTAGTGAAGGGGCACTAACACCTTGTGTACACATTTAATACATACAAATTATGGTAAGATAATCAATCCATCCATCGTTAGTAATTCTTGCTTAATGTAATTTATATGAAGCATTAATAATCCAAACGCAATATCAATACATTTATTTATACAGAATAGAAATGGAATTTCTATTTTAAAAGGCTCTAGATTCATATACAGTTAGTATAGGTATTGAGTACATACTTGATACTATCGAAATTGAGCTGATTTGAAATAGTTACAACACATCTGGTCGTGCTCTCATTCATGTAGCTAGTTACGGTAGATATTGGTCATTGAGACCCAAGACAGATGAGACTTAATGTAACATATAGACTTTGTGTAAAATTTAACAATATGAACACGGATACTTGATTGCAACATAGAATTTCATTGAATTGATAGGTGAGTAGGCAGGGATTGTTGTTAACAGACGTCACTATGCAATCCGCCTACTCACACGAATATGATTGGCGGTCTGTCGTCAATTGATTGAACCTTTAACGAATCGGAAATGAGAAAGAGGCGGGACTTCCGCATCACGTAGGGTATATATCCCCCAAACCTCGGCTGCCTTTGAAAAAGCCTGGAGGGGCGAAACGCGTCAGGGGAGCAACTGGAGCGTGTTCCACGCTCCTATTTTTTAATTGCCAGATGTAATACCTTATGGTCAATAGTTCACACGCCACCACAACCGCTATACTAAAAACCTCTATATTAATATTTAATCTGGGTTGTGCCAGAATAACAGCACGAATACCATGAATCATTAGTGTAATTTATGGCGATCTGGGTTGTGTCAGATCTAGTACTCAGACAGCCGTGCAGGATTTCTTAGTATTTTTTAAATAAGATAGAGTACCGTTGTGCTTAATACTTAGATATACTAACAAACATACAATCTGGGTTGTGCCTGATTAGCAGTACGAATACTATTTATTAATATTGTAATAACTTGTGATCTGGGTTGCATCAGATCTAGCATTCAGATAGCCTTGCAGGAATTTCAGGCATTCTACTAATAAGCCAAGTATCGTTCCACTTTATATATAGTCTTAGCTTGTAGATTTATACAAGTATAGGTTTATTTAATAAGCTCACTTTGCATTTGAATACGATCTTGGTCATACTTGATTTAACCACCTGTTAACATTGTAATAATACCGGGCTATTTTCACTCAAGTCAGAATATCTTTGCATGTATTATTTTCACAATCCACAATCAATATTTTAGTGCAATCAAAGATATTTGAGTGTAACGCATTTCGAGCTGATGATGCCATATCTAGTTATAAGATAGCCCTGCTTGAACAAAGGCAGCTTTTTCATTTGCTGGAGTATTGTTTTACCAAAAATCTAAACTACCTATACAAACAAATTTTTAACTTAATAAGGTCACATTGTAGTATCATAGATATCATCTGATCTATGATAGTTATAAGCTAGTAGTTGATGACACACCTTTTAATGTAGTTAACCTCACAAGATTTGGATCATTTCATTAGCACAAATAGTGTATAGTGCAAAAAGTATATATGCATTACACAAGCAGTATAAGTCCATTAGAGACTAATACTTGATATATGTTGCAATATAAGCCAATCGTAAAACACGCTATAATAGTGACATCCAATTAGATTGCTCAGTAAATACAATACACGGGCTACCTATTCTAAGGGTACTAACTCATATCGGTTCAATTATTATGAACCTTTAAATCAGATTGTGATCTTATATGATCTCTTAGCAGACTTGTACAAGTTCTGGTCACCTGGAGCTACAATCTGGAAGTGTTTGATTCAAGTGTACTAACAACTAACTAGTATAATCTCATGTGTTGAAGCACAACATATACTGTCCAATATTAAATATACCAGACCAATTGTTAGACTGTTGGTTGTAGTTTTCATTATTTCTGACAAACGAGTATAACCTCATGTGTTTAAGCACAACATACACTTTCAAAGAATAGATATAATAGACGGATTGTCAGACTGCTGGTACAAGGTGCCATTATCTTTGATTTTGGGGGTGATTACCATGAACTGTAATATAATTAACTCTTTTCACTTAACCCCCCTTTTATGATCTTAGATACATACCATCTTATAACAAACAGAAGCAATCCAGCACATCATAAGATTCCTCACATTGGATCATATCCATTATCCTACACCTCCAATCACTATATTATCTGTATGTAAGACCCTTAGCAGTTACATATACGTATGGTATATTATACTCTATACCCCAGATAGAGTGGTGTGAATGTATAATTTCATTAGAGGGTTATTTACCTTATTATATCCAGGCCAGATATATTATTATTCCCTCTCTGAACAAACATTAGAAATATCACCTAGGTATTTCTGGATTTTTTTAAATGTGTGTTGAGTTTTGATTTTAATATTTACTAATAAAAGGTATATTTTAATTATTCTCTCATTTTGTGGAAGCAATCGCCTTCATTAGTCAAGGCCTAGAGTGCTCGTTGTGCACACTTTTGGTGAATATTCTAGGCTTTATCCAGCCACCCCACTTTCAGTCTTCTATAAATGTATGATTATGCTGCCCTGGACATAAAGCAGGCTTACTTGGGGATCTCTTTTATAGGCGGCTTACCCACCTATGAGACTTTATAAGGAGCTTATATTCTATTGATCCCACCTTTAGACCAGAATGGGTAAGCCCCTAATATTCCGGTCATGCATCATAGACAAATTCCAGATAGCCATCACACCAATGTTTTTGTTTTCCATACATATCTATAATAAATACCCAACTAGTTTAATAACAGATAATAAGAGGTAGGGTATAGTTTAAAAAAAAAGGAAAAAAAAAAAAAAAAAAGGGAGAAGAAAAAAGTTCAACCAAGTTTGTCGAAGCTTAGATGTATCTAGAGTCTTCAAAAACACCTCCCATTAAGCCAACTTAATTATGTAGATAAACGTGAGGCTTTCCTTACGGAAGCTTCAATCCCAATGTTCAATACTTTCATGTATTTTGTGGTACAACTAATTAATATGATATCGCAGGTTTTAAAGCAGCTTCTTTTTTCTTATCCGAACTTTAATAATTTCTGAATTTGGGGCTATCCTGTCTCCTATCCATTTTTCACGAAAGTCACTTATATATATTGTGATTGTGCTCATTTGTTTCTAGTTTGTTTTGTCTTTTCTTGTTTGCTGCCCTTTCTACTTTCATATCTCTTTACCGTCCCTCTAATACATATTACTCCTAGGTCATCCGCACCCCGATGACTACAATCTTTACAACTACCCGCAATGTTTTATCATATATATTATGATAAAAATATATATTTAGCGGTGCTTATCCGCTGAAACTAACCCCCTACCCCCCTTCTACTATATTCATAAAAAGTATTTAGACCCTCTAACTATTTAGGGTTCTAGGATACCCAGACTAAGAATATACTGCCTTTGTGGATATAACAGTTAAGTTTTTTTTTTCTTCCTCTACTCTTTTGGAGATGGATTTGCAGGCGATTACTCATAATGTTCAGGGCCTTAATTCTCCTACTAAAAGAAGCCTCCTCATTAACAGTCTTAGACGCTCCAAAGCCAATGTTGTTTTTTTGCAGGAGACCCACTGGACCGTAATCACAGGTATTCCTTATTCCTTTAAACGTTTCTCCACCAAATTCGAAGCCTCACACTCTTCTAAATCTAAAGGAGTTGCCATTTTAATTAAAGATGATCTACAAGTAGAAGTACTACATGTGGAAACTGATCCAGGTGCCAGATACATAAATTAAACGATCGCACGTACACGCTTGTTAATTTATATGCCCCAAACACTCTGCAGATTCCCTTCCTAAAAAATGTACTCAAACTTGTAGCCAGGATCAAACAAGGTACCTTGATTGTAGGGGGAGATTTTAATTTAATATGGGATCCCCTTACAGATAGAAAAGGACTTAAATCACTCTGCTCGACAGTTCGGTCAGCTCCTTAGCTTGTGCTTTTCGATTACTAATGTCTCAGTATGGTCTATATGACGTATGGCTGGCTATGCATACGGTGGAAAGAAATTATACGTTCTATTCAAACTCACATAAAAAATTTTCAAGGATCGACTATCTATTTGTTGAGGCTTGGACATTGAACGAGATCCATAACTCAAAGATAGACTTAATACCCTGGTCTGACCATGATCCAGTGGTGGTTACCTTTTAACCCCCCTAACCTTGCCCAACTAGAAAATGGAAATATGCTGAAGGGTTGCTAACAACTCCCAAGACCCTCCAAGAAGTTAAAAAAGAGCTGCTTGAGTTTTTGCAGTACAATGATAAGGGGCAGACTGAAGTACAATATGTGTGGGCCTCACTGAAAGCATATATTAGAGGCTCATTAATTAAAAAGTCAGCTCATCATAAGAAAGAAACTAGTAAGTCCTTAGCAGAATTAACTTGCTCCTACAGAAAGGAGTCTAATCTATTAAAATTAAATCCGACACTCCAGGGCGTGAAAAACTTAGAGGCAATAAAAGCTGAACTTAACAAACTTGAACTCATGAAAGTTCAAAAGACCCTTAGTAAATTTAAACAAATTTTCTATTATCATAGTAATAAGGCGAACACTCTATTAGCATCTAAGCTTAGACTTCGACAGGCCCAACATATCATTCCCTCGATCCTCTATAATGGCAAAATGGCTATTTCCCCTAAAGATATAGGTGAATCATTTAGATCTTATTATGCCAGTCTTTACAGTCTAAACAAAGAGTCCCCAGCTAATGTTTCCTCTGTTGAGGAGATACAAACATTTTTAAGGTCTCTAAACCTCCCGGTACTAGAAGAGGAATCAATAAACCTTCTGGGTACCCCAATCACGGTAGTGGAGTTGAAGAACGCTATCTCACAATTGAAAAGAGACAAGGCTCCAGGACCGGATGGATACACGGGACAGTTCTATAAAACTTTTTGTGAGTTTTTATGTCCCATACTCCTTAAAACCTTTAATGCTTTTATGACCACTGGAACATGCCTTGGGGAATTCTTAGAAGCAGATATAACAACCATATTGAAACCAGGTAAAGACTTTCAGTTATGTCAGAATTACAGACATATTTCACTAATTAATACAGATATTAAGTTTTACTCTAAAATATTGGCCAATAGGCTTTCGGTAATCTTAAATAAAGTTATACACGCCGACCAAGTCGGGTTCATCCCGGGTAGAGAGGGACCCGACAACACGCGTAGACTATCCTCTATTTTATTTGAAGCCAAGAGAAGAGAAGTACCTTTCCTGGCCCTGTCTCTAGATGCGGAGAAAGCATTTGACAGGGTCAGGTGGGACTATCTATGGGAGGTCTTGAGGGTATTTGGAATCCCTCTTCAATTTATTAGAGCTACCCAAGTCTTATACTCAAACCCCTCGGCCAGGGTTAGTGGGATTGGATTTAAATCAACCCCCTTTGACATATTAAACGGTACTAGGCAGGGATGCCCCCTATCCCCGCTACTTTTCACATTGTCCATAGAACCTTTAGCTCAATTGATTAGAACAAATGTGGATATTCTAGGTATGGAAATTAGCGGCTCGCAACACAAAATCGCTCTATTCGCGCATGACATCACGCTATTACTTACGTCACCTACAAGCGCTATGTCTGCGGTTTTTAAGAACATAGAACAGTTTGCACAGTACAGTTTCTATAAGTTAAATTATACCAAAACAGAAGTATTATACATGAATATTCCATTGCCAGAACTAGAGTATTTTCAAAAGCTATATCCCTTCCAGTGGTCATCTATTTCTATTAAACATTTGGGTATCCAAACCTCAACATAGTTATTTCCAAAAACTTTTCCGATCGTCTGCCCGAATTCAGAAAGTTCTTAGATAGCTGGGAATTCAAGAAATTCTCCTGGACTGGCAGAATTGCAGCAGTCAAAATGTTGTTCCTCCCAAAACTCACGTATCTTTTCCGGTGCGTGCCCTTGTCTGTTCCTAGACCAATACTGAATAAGCTCCAAAGTCTCATTTCCACATATATTTGGTTGGGGGGGAGACCTAGAGTAGCTACTTCTGTGATTCAACAACCCATTCACAGAGGGAATTTGGCGTACCCGAGTATCCTGCTTTACCATGACGTGGCCCGGTTATCCCATCTTATGGGTTGGAGTTTTAAAGAAACTTTCTATAGATGGCAAGAAATCGAACAAACATTTCTACCTAAAGGTCTGTTGCTTTCAGATCTGCGCTGGATCCCGATTCATATGAGAAAATCTTTAAAAATAGAGCACTCACTTATTTTAGACTCTTTTAAACACTGGGATAACAAAAAGCACACACTGACGATATCTCCACATCCTTTACCTATATATAGAATCTGCAGTGTTTTAGCGTCAATGTCTCAGACTCATGTAGGCGCTTGGTCAGAAGCGGTTGACCTACCGATTTCTTCCCTATATAGAGATGGCACTATAATAACCTTTGATGAAGCGAGACAGCGGTTTTCTCTACCTTCCTCTCTTCACTTTGAATTTATTAGATTAGCCAGTATCCTTAAATCTTGGGGTTTGGCAGGACAATCTAGCCGGAAACCTACTAAGTGGGAACAGAGATGGGATGTCGGCAGACCGCTCAAAGGGGCTCTTTCGTTCCACCTGGTACCGGTCACTCTGCATAAATATTATCATACTTCCTCTCCCCAAGGATGGAGAGACTGTGGCAACCTAGGGACGCACATGCACATCTGGTGGGAGTGTCCGAAGATAAGAGGCTTATGGAGGGGTGTTTTCAGAATGTTGAGTGCATTGGAGGTTTCTTTCAAATCTGCATCATGGCTACCCAAACCTGACTGAGACGGAAAGAATTTTGACTTCATATATACTTATGGCCACAAAACTGGCTATAGCGAGAGACTGGAAACAGTCTGCTCCCCCAACATTAAATAAAGTTAGAGCTATTGTAGATTACATAAAAATTATGGAAGAATATGCCTTTCGTTCTATAAACAAAATAGATTTATATCATGAGATATGGAGTAATTG
>CAJPDP010085844.1:0-11368 GCA_905336975.1 Bombina variegata variegata | reverse complement strand
CCTTTATGATCCTTTGCAATAGATACATATCATCCTAGGCTTAATTGGTAGCTATGGATTTGTTTCTTATATTGTCAATTAGACATTCTTCTTTAATTGTGTTTTCAGGCAATACACAGGTCATATATATTAACACAGAAAAACATATTTTTCATTCTTATGTGTTTATTTTTCATGAGCCTGTTATTATGCATACAAGGATTTTTTTGTACCTTCATTTTTATTATACAAATCTTGTTTTAAACATTTCTTAGGTGCTGTCAGTGTTCTGTTTGGGGTGGCATCCGATTACACCTATTACAGGTTAGTGATTGGATGCCTGTTCCTTAAGTACACTGCAGATACCTTAAGCATATGTTCCTATGACTAAGCGCCACTAGGGGGCGCGAAACGCTTCAGGATTGCTGTCCTTGTACACCTGCATTGAGATGCAGTTTTTATCTATTCCTCAATAAAGAGTTTTGGCGTTTAATCTTGCCCCCAAGTGCTCAGATATCTGCCTCTTTTAGATATTCTGATTTAGTTAGGTTGAACGAAAAGTTGGAGACTAGACTGAAACGTGATAATTCAATAAGTGCATTCTTTAAGGAGTCTTTAGGATTAGTGAGTGTGAGAAGTAAGTCATCAGCGAAGATCGCAAGTTTGTGTGATTGTTTGTCTAGTGTTATTCCCTGAATTTGTCTGTTTAGCCTAATTCTAGCAGCCAAGGGCTCCAGAGATATAATGAACAGGAGGGGGGATAGAGGGCATCCCTGTCTGGATCCATTTCTTATTTTGAAACTATCTGATAATATGCCATTCACCCTGATTTGTGCAGTGGGGTTCGAATATAGTGTCAGGATTTTTTGTATAAATGAGTCGGGAAAATTAAAATGTTTTAGTGTCTCTTGTAAGTATGTCCAGTGCAGTCTGTCAAATGCATTTCGTGTCTATATTCTATATCTATTTGTCAACTTGGGGTAAAAACAGTGGTCTATATAGTAGGTCAAAACAGTCTCCTTTTTTTTATTTTGCTGAAGAGGGGTAGATGTGCAAAGAAAAGTCAGGATGAGTAGTTATATCAGTAATGTATCTTAGTATGTTGAGATATTAACGTGAAGCATCTATAATCTGCAAGGGATATGAATGTGGGACTATGTGATCCGGGAAGGGAAAAGTTAGAAGGGAATAAGAGAGAGGAAGAAGAAAAAAAAATTGGAGGGGGTAAGAAAGGAAGGAAGGTATGGGGAGTACTATAGGTTTGGAGTTGGATGTAGGAGAGTTATGGGTGTGAGGAGACCTGGGTGGATAGGTTATTGACTCGGGAATTTTTCCAATTTGGGAATTTTGAAAGCCAACGGGACAAAATCTCATAGAAGGAGTCAATTTTGTCTAGTACTTTAAATGAATATTGTTCCATTTGTCCAATATACTGGATTAGTACTTGAGATAGAGGTGGAGATTTTTCATTCTTCCAAGATCTAGCTATGGCTAGCTTTGTGGCCATGAGGATATAAATCATTAGGGATTCATTTGGGGAACTGAGGTTTGACACCTTCATATGGGGGAGAGATATCTCTGGGGTGTATTGTATGGAGATACCGAGAGTGCAAAGAAGAGCATAGACTTTTTTCCATAGAGGCTGAATGACTGGGCAGGACCACCAGATGTGCTGTGCTGTCCCTATATGTCCGCAACCCCTCCAACATGCAGAAGAGTGCGTATTGTAAATTCTATGCAATGTAGCCGGAAACCAAGTGCCAGCGGATGAGGATTTTATAGTGCAACTCCCACAGGGTGGCACAATGTAATAGCTTTTTAGTTACCATGATTCTAGCTTGCCAAGTGTCAATATCAGCGGTGAAATTTAAATCTCTTTCCCAAGCGGAATGCTGTGGAATTTTATAGGGGGTTTGTGACTTATTAAGTAGATTGTAGTGTAGAGAGAGGGGATGTGAGATACTAGATGCTTGTTGCCATATAGATTCCCATGGTGAAAGTTGCCTAAGTTCTGTCTTTGGGTAACCCCAGGTGCGTAATTGTGTGCTCAAGCGATATGCTTCAAAGCTAAGGCTCGGCGGGATTTGGATTTTAGCACATAGATTAGGATGAGAGAGCCAGATGTCATTATCATAGAAGTCCGATACTAATAGGATTTCCCTGTTGCGCCAGGCTTCAGGGTGAGAATCCGGTAAACAGAAGAGTGCCCCAGAAATCGTAAGCACAGGTGACGGATGAGGGGATATAACCGGATTGTGTCTGATTTGATCCCATAATTGGAAAGCATGTTTAAAAATTAGGTGTGCACTATTCAAAGATTGTCTATGATGGGTAGGGATCCACAGGAGATCTGAGAGTGTAATTGTGGGGGGGAGTAGTGCTGACTCGAGTATGTGCCAACTCGGGAGCTTCTCTGTGTTGTTCCAACTCAATAAATGGGAGAGTCTGGCAGCATAGTAATAGGTAATCAAATTCGGTAAGGCTAAACCACCTTGTTCAATTGGTTTCTCCAGTGTTCGCCTAGAAGTTCTGGGTCTTTTATCTTTCCATACATAATTAGTTATCAGGCTCTGCATCCTATTTAGGGTGGATCTCGGGATATTATATGGTATAGATCGAAAAAGGTATGATATCTTGGGAAGAAAGGACATCTTGATCGCAGTAATGCGACCAGTCCAAGAGATTTCCCAAGTATCCAGTAATTTCCTGAACTCTAGGAGTCTATCTGAATAATTTTGAACCACTGTGACGGAGGGGTCAGGGCTAAGTAGTATCCCCAATATCTTGAGAGAGGAAGTGTTCCAGTGGAATTGGTATTTTCTTTGCAGTAGTGTGAGATCATTGGGTGGTATATGGATGGGGAGGGCTTCTGTCTTTGTAATGTTAAGTTTATAGTAGCTTAATCTGCTGAATTCCTTAATAATCTCAAAAACTGAGGGTAAGGACTCAATATCATCTGCACCTTGCTAGTAGCGTAGAGGCTTTATTACTGTGATGGTAATAAATCCTTTTGAATTTCTCTAGCATATTTTGAGTTCTTTTAATTTATAAGGTTTGAATTTGTTTAGTGGTATCTACTATTTTGCCATTCACCGAGGAAGAGTATTTTAGGCTAAGTGTGGCTTTTAATTCTCTTAGTTGAATAGTTAGGGCTGACAGAGTTGCACCGCTCCTCGAGTGTGCTGCCGATTCAGCCTGGATAAGGTGTCCTCTCATGACAGCTTTGAATGTGGCCCAAAGATTCTGGACCGTGGTTTGGTTATTATCATTCAAATTAATGAAGTCAATGATCTTAGTTTGGAGTTCTAACTTCAAGATGGGATCCGTAATAGTCCAGTCTTGTAAGCGCCAAGGTGAAGGTGATATGGGTATAAGATAGTGGCCTAATCGTAAATGTAGGGCATCATGGTCGGACCAAGAAACTGTAGTGATTTTGATGTAGGATATGTTATCTAGCATTTTAGCACTGGTAAAGAAATGGTCTATGCTTGAATGTGATTTATGCGGAGCGGAATAGAATGTAAAGTCCTTCTCTTGTGGGTGGAACGCTCTAAATGTATCATATAAGTCATATTGTGCCATACGTGTCTGAAATGCTTTGGAAAGTGAATGGGTGTTTCTGTCGTGCTGAGGGGTTTTTGGACCCATTTTGTCAAGAGTGATATCCCAGATTAGGTTATAGTCCCCTCCCATTATTAATTCTTCTTGTTTCACCGCTGAGACTAACCTGAGGAGTGATCTGAGAAATTTAATTTGTTTAGAATTTGGTGCGTATAAATTAACAATTGTGACCAGTTGTTTGTTGAATTTACATACAATGATAATAAATCTAGCATGGGGGTCACATTCAACATAAATGGGGTCATAAAGAACATTTTTACTAATATAGACAGCAACACCTTTAGACTTGGAAGAATAAGTGGCTTCAAGTACTATGGGAAATCGGCGTGTGGTGTGTGTGATTCCAGAGTTGGAGATCCAGTGAGTCTCCTGAATGAGGGCTATATCTATATTGTTTTTGTGCAAATATGTGGCAAGAAGACTACGCTTCGTGGGGGAGTTAAGCCCCTGTGTATTCAGCGTAAGAAATCGAATACCAGCCATGATTGTGTAGAAAAAAAAAAAGGGGGAGGAGTAAGAAAGGAGGGGAAGGTCAGTGCAATAGTTACCTGGATCACTAGTCTGTAAAAAGGCAGATCAGAGAGAGGAGTATTTAGTGTATCTGATATGGCAACAATAGTTTATAACCAAGCTGTAAAGAGGTAGGAGGGGGTTCGGGGGTTCAGCGGTCCAGAGCCGCTTTGGTTAGGCAGGGGGGTAAATCAATAGTTATGAAATAGAAGTGAGGGGAACAAGTCCCCCACAATATAATGAAATATTTAAAAGAGAAGGGGAAGAGAGGGGGGGAGGAGAGCTGAGAAATGAGTGTCAAGCCTTCAACAAATGAAGTACTTTTGTAAATATCTTTTGGAAATATCTGAGCGGTCTGGCAGGAGAAAGAGTTATGAGATTATGTCTGGGTTTAAAGTTGTATGTCCCCGATGGGCTGATATGTGAAGGTGAAGATTCTAGGGAGATATAGAGAAAGGGGGCCGAGGGTGAAAACATCCCCAAGTTAATAGGCAGTAAGGTAAGTGTGAGCAGAAATTTGTGGGTCTGAAAGTGTGAAGAAGGTCAAAGATGATCAGCGGGGCTTCCAGAGTATGTCAGAGGGAAGGGATATGGAAGTAGAAGGTTGTGATGTGTAAGGTACTGTTATTGTATACTGAGATATGTGATATTTATAATGCATGTAGGTGGATTAGTCCTAGTATCAAATGCTCAGGGAGTCAATTGGATAGCATATTATGTAGCGATAAACTATAAGAAGCTTTAAGATGGTGATTACAGTATATGGTCAGAAATAAGTAAGGATAGAGGGAATAAACAACTCAGAATACTATATAACATTAAAAGGTATATGCATACAATCTAAAGCATTCAGGAACTTTGAAGAATTACATCTATATAGGGTGCAAGCCCCTCTCATGAGGAGCCCTAATCCTCCCCCCACCCCCTTAAGAGCGGGAGGAGAGAAGTGTGACCCCTGGTAAAACAAATTAGCGAACATTGACAACAAGAAAACCTAAAAATGCAACATAATGGCATAAAATAAATACAATGAAATATGATGAAAGTCTAGAGCTAAAAGAGAGTAAGGTGAGTACCCGTATGTAAGCTCTAGGTCCACCTGGCTGTAAGTCATCTGCCGGGGTAAGCTTCATCACAAGCTTTAAGGTGAGTGTATATGCATTTAAGAACTTTAAAACATGACTTCTATATAGGCTGTAAGCCCTAATTATAAGGAGTCCTAATCTTCCCCCCTCCACCTAACAATGGCAGAAGAGGAAAGGTGTGACCCCCGACAAAACAGCTTAATGAACATTAATAACAGAAGAACCCAAGAGAGCAATATAGTGGTATAACATCAGTGAAATGAAAAGAAAATCCTAGAGCTAAAGGAGAGTAAGGTATGTACCCGTATGTAAGCTCTAGGTTTACCTGGCTAAGAGTCATCTGCTGAGGTAGTCTTCATCACTGAGTGCTGAAATGAGAGAGCGGATCAAAGGTAAGATATGTACCTGTGTGTGCGCTCTGTCAGATCTGAAGTTCGATAGAAAACTAGAGCAGAGAATGGTGAGTGTAGATGTAAGTAGTGTCTTTTGGGTGTCTAGAGTATGTCCTGATTCAGTCTTCTTCCTGGTGAGGAGTTTCAACCCTTGGAGGGTGCCATTCTGATGCAGTGGTATTAAGTCCTTTAGAGATATTTTTCCGTCTGCTTCTAGGATCCTCGGGAGGAAAAAATCCCAGGTTGTGTAGGACTTTCAGACAAGATGACATATGATTGGTCCTCATGTTTAAAGAAGATCTTCACCGGGAACCCCCATCTGTATTTTATGTTATGGTGTCTTAGGATTTGCGTCACCTGCTGAAATAATCTTCTTTTGGCTAGGGTGTGTGGAGATAAATCTGGAAAGATTTGTAAGTTATGGTAAGGTTTGTTAAGAGGTTTATTGCTATAAGAAGCTTTGAGGATCTTCTCTTTTGTTGTGTGGTAATGAAGTCTCAAGATGACGTCTCTTGGGGCATCAGAAGGTGAATTACATGGGCGTAATGCACTATGGGCTCTATCAAGGAGATCTGAATCTGTGGTAGTGCCTAGAAGGTCTCTGAAGAGGCCAAGCAAGTAGTTGTTAAGATCAGCTGGTGCTATGTCCTCCGTAATACCTCTGATCCTTAAATTATTTCAGCGCAATCTATCCTCTAGATCTGCCAGTTTGGTCTCTAGGTCTGAAATTTGTTCAGCGAGGCTCTGTGAATATGAGAGCAGGTTTGAGTGATCCACAGCTAGTTCTTCATGCTTCTTTTCTAGCGTTTCTGTTCTTTCTCCAAGTGAAGAGATATCACATTTCAGTTCACTAACTGATTGGCGCAAATCTTGTCTCAAGGATGTATAGTGGGTGTCCATTTTATCTGATAGGGTTTTGATAGTTTCAAAAAAAGTGGATTGGGAAAGAGCAGATCTATCTTTAGTGGGGTTGCCACCTTTCAGGCTTCTGTGCGAAGAGGTAATGGAGTCTCTAGAGTCCTCTTCTTAGAGGTCCGGATCAGAGACTTGTTTAGCAGTAAAATGGTCTGTTAGAGTCCTTTTGGGGATTTCTTGATGCTTCGGTTTCCTCTTTCCAGAATATGCCATGTTTAACTGTGGGCTGCCTTGTGAGATCTAAGAGTGAGGACTATTTCTGCGCTGAGAATGAAAACTGGGGGGGTTCAGACCGGCACCTCTCTTGTTAGAGGTTTAGCCTTTCATTATTTACTGTGTTATTTGACTATAAATACTAAAGTTGGAGAAAGCCTTGGGTCAATTATGTCTCTTAGTTAGACACTCCTAATCTTGAGACATACAGTTGCACAGTACACGAATGGATATGATCCCTCTGAGAAACTGGTTGCTTGAAAGTGGACCCTCTCCTGGAAGTATACCACCTCTGGGCGAGCTCGGAGAAGGGAAGGTGGATATGACCCACAGACCGTGAGGGCTATGGGAAAGGAAGGAGAGGGGTCCTTGTGTAGGAGGCAGCAAGAATGAAACTTAATACTTTATTTGAGATGAAGTGATGTAAAAGGAGCCTCTTTTTGTGGGATAGTTTAAAAATTCTCTGTACTAATCTCCTTAATCTAGGAGTATGAGTATGAGTGGCAAGGGATTGTGGTCATGTCAGAAAAACCAGAAAGATAGAATATTGAGGCCTGAGTAGAGTGATATCCTTAGATGCGCCTAAATCAAGTATTAAGCTCAAATTCTCTCTCTTATCTTCCTGTGTTTGTATGTTAAACTTATCCCCTTTTCATTCCCATGCTTTTATTTTGTTAAATGTATGATGGGATGCGTAGTGAATATTGGGCGCCCCTGAATGTGTGAGGGGATATACAGATGAGAGGTGAGGGCTGTGTAGGACCATGCAAATATCTTTATTAAAGTTCTGCAATCAGTGCATTGCTCCACAGACCCTCCTCTCCTCACTTCTGTAGAAATGGTATGTAGGGGACTGTTATAGTACTAATATCCCTAAGACTGTATAGCTGTGATGCGACTCAGGGCTGTTTATCCCCACTTCACTATGAGCCGTTAGAGCCTCGGCAGAGAAGGAAGCGCTTCAGCCTCGGGATGCAACGCAGCTCTGAAAATGGCGTCTGTTCACGCCAAAAGTGTGCAGCTGCTGGTATGCGTCTGGGGATTTGTGGTAAAAAGTTGTTCGTTGACCAGGTGAGGGGCCCTGTCCTGTCTGTCCCACTCCTAGATGTCGGTCTAGGTTACTTGAGCTGGCGGTATATCTCTGGTGTGTGTGTGTCCCGGACTATATTGTGGGAGGTCTCTTTTACCTGCAGATGTTGGGAAGGCAGCAGGAGTCATGTACCGGTCACTAACCTCTCAAAATATCACCGGATGATGTGCGGGAGGTATCAGGCAGGCTCCTAGTTGATGAGTCGGATGGGAATGGGTCTTCCCATGTAGATCTTCCGAGCCCCAGTTACCTATCCAAGGACACGTAGTATGGTGAGGTACAGTAGCGCGACCGCTCTGCTAGGCATACTTAGAGGCAGTAAGGATCTCTGATGTCTCGTATCATTTGATTCAGAGTGCGGGGCAAACTGGTGATAATCCTATGAGGGATTAATTTAGAGGAATAGGGAATAAATATGATTTAAAAGGATTTTATGGCGAGAGCTCCTGCTATGTGCGACCGCTCAGTATGGTTGCTAGCTCCGCCCCAACTGTAAAATTTGAATATATGTTTGTGAGTAATGTCCAAAACATGTTAGACCATCGTGATTTTTGTGAATGAATAAGATTTATTAACCTGCTTCATAAAAGTATTTTTAATGAAAAAGAGAACTGCTTTCACTATTTAAAGGTTTAAATATTTTTCATTATCAAATTTATTAACTCATATATGTACATCAAGCTTAACTTTAGATCCCTCAACAAATAGAAAATTATTAGTTGTAAAAAATAAATAAATAAAATATGCATTATTTATATCATCCACTTTTCATGTAATTTAACTCTGCCTGCAATGATTTTTGAGTAGATCCTGCGGTATCTGGAACCTGACCCTACACCATATTGTAAAAAGGACAAATGCAACAGCACCACTCTTTAAAAATGGACCTGAGGTCCTTTTATTCAGTGTTACATGCTTGTAAACATCATTTTAAATCTCAGAAATTTGGGATGCAGAGTGTCCATTTTTCCCCCCACCAGACCACCCTTTTTAAAAAATTAACTCCCTATTGCCCCCTCTAATTAACTCCGGAACATGATCTATTACTTGGAAGCATAACTGACTTACATTGTGGTTTGACTGAATAAGATTTAGGGATACTGGCTGTGTCTCATCTCTATTTCTGATCATTGACTTGTATTCAGTAAGATATTCCGTAGTGGTACGGGTGGTCTCACCAATGTAACAAAGCCCACATAGGCATTTCAACAGATAAATAATAACATTTGTTTGACAGGTATAATACCTCTTAATTAACATCCTATTGCGACCACATATTTGTACCAGATGTTTAACCTAAATCATAGAATAACAATGGCTACAATTCAAGCATGGATAACATCCTTTATTCTCTATAGTCAAATAATTTATACCACCATGTTTTCTTGTCCCTATATTAGCTCTAACTAACATGTCTCTAAAATTATTTTCTCTTCAAAAAGATGAAATAGGGAAATTCGGAAATCTCTCCCCTAGTGGGTTAAATTTACCTAGAAGATACCAATTTTTTTTAATAATAGAGGAACATTTTTTACTTTGAGTACTATATTTAGACACAAAAATCAATCTACTTTGATCACCTCTTTTTTTTACTTGGTCTCATACTAGAAGATTAAAATGTTTGACAAGAGCTTTCCTCAATTAACTTCTTAGGATAACCTCTCTTTAGGAATGTATTCTTAATTTCCTGAATTCTTGGTGTTTATGTGCATGTAACACCTGAATAAAAGGACCTCAGGTCCATCTTTAAAGGAGTAGTGCTGTTGCATTTGTTCTTTTTACAATATTGGACGCTGAGCAGAGGACTATTAGCAACTTGCACACTATAGAAATGAAATTACAGATGAGTAACCCTTGATGTAAGTGCCCTGTATACCAATATTCCACATACAGCAGGGGTCGAAGCTATAAAGTTTTGGTTTAATCACCGTACCTCCCTCCCTGAACACCAAAAAGAATTCCTATTGTATTCCATTAAATTTATTTTGGAGAGAAACTATTTATGGTTTAATAATGAATTATTTTTACAGATAAGCGGTACAGCAATGGGCACTAAATTTGCCCCAAGCTACGCTAATCTGTATAAGGGATTCTGGGAGGAAAATTATATTTAAAACAACTACCCATATTCTGAACACATCGTAACTTGGATTAGATTTATTGATGACATCTTTCTACTATGGACTTTATTTCATATATCAACAATAATAATTGTAATTTAACATTTACAGATAAAATAAATGAAGTAGAAATAGAATGAAAATTGGAATATTTTAACTAAATTATATAAAAAGCCAACAGACAGTAATGGATATCTGAATGCAAAAAGCGGACATCATGCAGGCTGGATAAAAAATATTCCATTTGGTCAGTTCCAACGTTTAAGTTGAAATTGTACAAAATGGAAAGACTTTGACAGAGAAGGCTCTGAATTAAAGGAAAAATTTATTTTGAAGGGTTACACGAGTAAGGTGGTTTATAATGCTTATGAAAGAGCAGTGAACCTGAATAGATATTCCCTCCTACACAATAATAAAAATGAAAATAACATGCAAGGAGTGGTAATGATTACTACATATAATGAGGGAGCAAATTATATTAGGAAGATAATAAACAAACATTGGCATATCCTAAAAAAAATGAACTCTTAAAAGATATTACCCTCATAGAACCTAAAATTATTTTTAAAAACAACAGGAATTTTAGATCTATCCTGGCCCCTAGTAAAATAAAAAAATAAAAAGCAAAAAAAAAATACGAATTGGCTAGAAACAAGATCAAATGGGTTATTTAAATGTAACTGCGTGAATTGCATAGCATGCATTCATCACTACGCAGGTAACAAAGCAAAAAGGTAAATCACCGCCAATACTAAAAATAAAGTTGCAGATATACATTCACTTGTGAACTGTAGAACTGAATTTGTAGTATATTTGCTACAATGTGGGTGTGGCCTCCAATATGTAGGTCACACAATACACCCTTACAAGAAACGTCTCCTTGAACACATTACGAATATCAAGAATGGTGAGAAAACACATAACTTATCAGCACATTATAGTCACTATCATAATAAAGATCAATCTTGTATTTGGGGTACCATAATTGAACACATTAAATATAATAAGAATGAAGATAGGGAATTACTCCTGAGAAAAAGAGAATCCTTTTGGATCCATACTTTGGATACTAAGGTACCAAAGGGTCTGAATAAAGATATTGATCTAGCTGCATTCTTGTTATGATAATCTCTTCCTGTTACACCTTCAGACTACTTAATTTGTATCAGTCTTTTAAATTGACTAACCTTTCTATGAAGCTGAGATACATACATTTTACATTTCACATTTTACTTGGGATTTTATGATTGATACATATACATATGCATGTTTATTTATTTAGATTTTAAGTATACATGTTGCGTGTGCGTATATGTGTGTGTGTATATATATATATATATATATACACACTTTCATTATTTATTTTGTCCCCTTTTCCTGTAATTCTATTCTGAAATTGTGAGCTTTTCAGCTCCTCTTAGAAATGGAAGTGCAGAACACTGT
>CAJPDP010085827.1:0-10404 GCA_905336975.1 Bombina variegata variegata | reverse complement strand
AAACCAACTGGGAACCTCCCAGGGGGACACAGGCATTTGTAATTTCCCTGAGTACACAGGAATGGACCACACTCTCAGACCAGACCGTTTGGCTCCAAATGCAACTGACTCTCTAAATTTTGCTTTCAAACATTGCTGTATGCCAGCTGGTGAGTGAAAAGGTTTTCTGTGTGTTATGTTGATAATTTTTGTAAGTTTCCCTATGGGCCTGTTACACATAGAGCTCAGAGGTTAACTGCCTGTGTTGCTGGGAACTGTACAGCTATCTGTCAGTATTCAGGGCTGTGGAGTTTACAGTGACTTAGGATGTGTACCATGTCCGATCTGAGAGTGCAGTCCATTGCTGTGCTTTGTGTGTACTCAGGAAAATTACAAATGCCTATGTCATCCTGGGAGGTTCACAGTTTTGCTTTCAAACATTGCTGTGTGCCTGCTGGTGAGTGCCAGGTTTTCTGTGATATATATATATTTGAGCACTATTTTTGATATACTTATCTATCATTTTCTAGTGCGCTGGGTCATATTGCCCACTTGGTGCTCTTTTCCTCTAATGGGCTGCAGATTTGGTCTGGGAGCATGGCGGTGTTCAGGCACTTTCGAATGTGGATGCACTGCAGGGTTCGGCACGCTGTCGGTGTGCACGCTATCTGGCACATTGTTATTTATTTTAAGCAAGCTATTAGATTCAGTCACGTTATTAGAATCAGATGCGCTACTAGTATTTATTTTTAGTAGAAGAGTTGCTTATTTGTTTTGTGCATTATAGTTTTAGTCGGTGCGCTATATTATTGTTTTACCTATGTGGACCATTTGCACCTTGGTGGAGATGCGTTATTGTCTTGCTTTATGCGCTCCAGGACTTACTTCTGTTTATCTCCTTTAATCCTTTATAAGATGCTTCCTGTTTATTTTGTTTGCCTGTGTATAGGTTCTTGCTTTGTGTTACCTGGATGTGCTTTACTGTTATTTGGATCACTTGCTGCTGACCTTTGGTTTGTCTTTTAACCTACTCATGGAGTTCCCCCTGGTACCTCTGCTATCTGAATTTTTGCTGACTTGTCCTGGACTCTGACCTTGAGCTGCTTTATCCCTTGGTACCAGTGATACTTCTATCTACCTGTTGCTGACCCTGGCTTTCAACCTGACCGTGAGTTTACTGTAACTTGTTCCTGTACTTATCCTGACTGTCTGTATTTCATTTGGCCTTGTATAGTCTGTCTAAAAGCTTCTTATATGGGTCCCTGTGCATTTCTTGGCTGTGGGATTTCCTACCTGTCACTTTTCCTGATGCTGGGATAGACTATTAGCCAGGCAATTGGAATGACAGGTGGGATCTCTTGGCAGGCCTGATAGTATGCACAGGACAAGTCATTGAACCCCAACGAGATGGTGCATGCAGTCACACATCAAGGCCAACTTCTAGGAGACATATATGCAGGCTTTGGATAATAACTGTGGAGGCCATCTCTGCCATGCTGTCTATGCTTACTACTTCTCTGGGAATACCACCTGGAGTACCTTTAGAATAAGGAGCTACTGCCAGTGAACCAATTAATATGCCTGACACCTCTGCTACTCTCACTACCAGGATTCCTCTTTCAGAGAAATATGGCGGCAATCCTTCTGACTGCCCGTTACACTTCAGGAATCAACCATCTGTCTTCTCTGCTCCTCATGCCAAGGTAACCTTAATAACTTCCTTGCACAAAAGAAAACAAGACAGGCCAGATGGGTATTATTTTTTACTCATTTTAATTTCTTTGTAACATATATTCCAAGAACTTTCATGTGTCCTTACTTAAACCCTTTCACAAGAACCATTTTTTTCTGTGTCTTTAGAGGGTCATCCAGAGTATGAGATTTGCCAAATTCTGGATTCTAGATGGGTAGACAGTTGCAATATCTGGTGGACTGGAAGGGCTACTCAATAGTGAAAAGAACGTGGGTACCTGCCTGAGATGATCATGCTCCTCAACTTACCCAAGCTTTCCACAAGAAACATCCTAGTAAGCCCAAATAGCCTTGAAGGCACCCTTGTGAGCAGGGTAATTTTATACTTACCTGTCATTCTCTAACACTCTGTGTCATATTGCCTGCTTGGTGCTCTTGCCCTTGAACGTGCTGCAGGTTTGGTCTAAACATGCAGTGGTGTTCAGGCACACTGTTGAGTGTGGTAGTGCTGTGGGGTTCGGCACAGTGTTATTTATTTTAGGTGTGCTATTAGATTCAGGTGCGTTATTAGAATCAGGCACGCTACTAGTTTTTATTTTTAGTAGAAGCACTGCTTTTTTGTTTTGCATTATAGTCAGGTACGCTATTTTATAGATATATATTGTTGTTTTACCTAAGCACGCTATTTGCACCTTGGCACAGACACACTTTTGTCTTGCTTTATGCTCTCCAGGCCTCGCTTCTGTTTAGCGCCATTAATCCTTTATAAGATGCTTCCCGTTTCCTTTTGTTTGCCCATGTGTAGGTTCTTGCTTTGTGTTACCTGAGTGCGCTTTACTCTTATTTGGATTACTTGCTGCTGACCTTTGGCTTTTTTTCCGCCTGTTCTTGGATATTCCCCTTGTACCTCTGCTATCTGATTTGTTGCTGACATGGCCTGGACTCTGACCTTGATCTTCTTTATCCCTTGGTACTGCAATACTTCTGTCTACCTGTTGCTGACCCTGGCTTTGAACCTGAGCGTGAGTTTATGTAACCTAATCCTGTACTGATCCTGCCTGCCCATATTTCCATTGGCCTTGCATAGACTGTCTGCAACCTTCTTATCAGGGTTCCTGTGCTTTTCTTGGCTGTGTGATTTCCTACCTGTCACTTCACCTGACGGTAGGATAACAAGACTACTGGCCAGGCAATTGGAGTGATAGATGTAATCTCTCAGCAGGCCTGTTAATTTTGGCTTTCGCTAAAGCGCAACTCATATATTTCAACTTTTAACATGAGCAATGTTTAGCATAGTCATGATATCCATTGAAAGTATAGGGCATGCTAAAGGGATGTCAACCACACTAAATATTCTCTGGTAATTCAGTTTTACAATGGACTTGAAATATAAATTTGCAAGCTAGATTTAGCGTGGTCCAGTGATGTTGATAGCGCACCCAGCGCTATGAATAGCGCTTCACTTGTAATTTAAGCCAAAGATGGACTGGATTTGTAAGGAGTTCCACTGATCTGTATTTGTCATTTCGGTTGGCACAATGTCATCCAATAAGCAGTTAAACACTGTATTTTAATAAAACCAGTAACTGATTGTGTTTATTAAAATATGGGCTGAGAAGTTGTCATGCAAATTCATACAAAATTGTTTACTGAGCAAAAGATATTTAATTAGTATGTTGGAAAATCATGACAACCATTGTGAAAAGTATTTTGGATGGGCTGGTATACTGAGGGATTCCAATACAAAACATTTTACATTTTTAAAAAATAATTAGAAAACTGGATTTTTTTTCTTCACAAATTGTAATGATTTTGAAAACTTTGAAACACCTGAGACAATCCATTGAACAGATTGGAACATTGCAGATTATTAACTGCAAAGGAACACTTTACTGAAAAATTGATAGGCTCCAAATCATAATTAAAGGGACATAAAATCTCAATTTTTTTAATGATTCACATAGAGAATGCAATTCTAAACTACTTTCTAAAATATTTCTATTATCAAATTTTCTTTTTTTCTCTAGGTATCTTTTGTTGAAAAGCAGGGATGTAAAGCTCAGGTGTGTGCACAAGTCTAGAGCACTATATGGAAGCAGTTTTGCAAGAATGTTATGCATTAACAAGAGCACTAGATGGCAGCACTATTTCCTGACATATAGTGTTCCAGACACCTACTTAGGTATCTCTTTAACAAAGAATACCATGGGAACAAAGCAAATTTAATAATAGAGGGAAATGGGATTTTTTTTTTAAATTATATGCTGTGTCTGAATCACAAAATAAATGCTTTGCGTTTCATATCCCTTTAAATGACTTTAGATACTTGCAAGGAGTTAATCATATATGCAATTTCTTTGTGAATTCCTCTAATTTATAGTTGTAATATTGTGACAAGTTTTTTCCACAAGATATTAGTTTCATAAATGCATTTACTGTATGTAGGCCAGTGACCAATCACAACCAGTATCTGAAGTAACAAGCAAGTGAACATTTCCATATATTGTTTAATACCTCATAAGTGGGTGTTAGATACTTGATTATTGCCAGTTTTCTGTTTGTGAAATTATTTATTGCACACTTATATTTGGTTTCCGTTTCAAAAAAAGGGAGCACTTATTAAATGATGGCAGACAAAATGCTAGAAAATGTATAGGATTCCTAAAGACTGTGTACACTATTACCCCTTTTGCATTTACTTTATAAAACTATTCCTTTTTAATAGTACAAAAGAGCAAAGAAGCATATGCAGCACCAGATAATTCCCTTGGCTATGGCTGCCAGTGTATCTTTATAGAGCAGCTTGCAGGATTCCTTTAATTAGAAATGGGAATGTGGAAAGCCATGTGGAAAATATATAAGAGCAAGCTTTTACTCTATCAGATTTGGCAGAAATTCAATGCAATTACATTAAATGGCAAAAACATAACCTCAGTTGAACTCTAAAGCCCCAAAATTCGGAATTGAAAGGATAAAATACATGGTTCATATTCATTGTAAAATTCTGCCAACAAGGGACTCTTTAATTTTACTGCTTAATATAATCACAAATGTTTTCATTTATATGTATAGCTTAATTCTAGCACTCTGAATTAAACATTGTGCTTAGTTTCATCAAGTATGGCTTATACTCAGTGGTCAAATGCTATAAAAAGGTGTTATAGTTGATTTAAGGTAGCCTAATCCAGCTTGCTCATTAAATATCCCGGGGTCTGTATATAAAATAACTTCACATGGCCCAAAGGATTTTATTTTGGCACACACTGACCTGAAAATGGCATATTATTTATTTGCACAAGGCTTCTCTGTGTCTGTTTTTTTTCTCACTGGAATTAGGGCTGCAGAAAAAAAGATAGGAGACAATACTGAATCTTGATGTAACTACATGTATTATATTTTATTTTCTGCGATATATATTTTTTCCAATTTGGAACCCTGCATAATTTATTTTTAATGGAAATCGCTACATTGTGTATTTGTTTAGCTGAGTTTTGCTATACTTTTATATCGTTTCTGTACATCATATTCACCCGACCAATGAAAAAGGAAAAAACATTGAAATGTTCGAAAAACTAGTAAAAAAAAGATATAGATAAATTGAATGTTGATAAATACAAAAAATATAATTTAACAAAAATGTAAAATGATACCTTAAAAGAATGACAAAATAACAGGGATCTGGTTATCAAACAAGCTGACAAGGGAGGGGGATCATGATTTTGAATGAAGTAGATTATTTAAAAGAGGTAAATAGAATACTCAATGATGAAAACACATATAAGAAAATTAGTCATAATCCATTAATTAAACAAAAAACAGGAAATAGAGAAGTTATTGAGCGGTGCATATAAAATAGGATTACTAAATGGAAAATAATTTAATTTTCTTCTTGAGAAATACCCAAAAACTCCAATATTGTATTATCTCCCAAAAATCCATATATCCCTAACCAACCCTCCAGGTAGGTCCATAATATCGGGCATCCAATCTTTAACCTCAAATTTGTCTGAATATTTAGACTTTTTTCTCCAAGATTATGTAACAAATTTACCTTCCTATTTAAAAAACTTAACAGATCTATTAAAAACTATTGCTGAAATGGAATGGAAAAACAATTACCATCTAGTAACATGTGATGTGTGCTCTCTGTACACAACCATCAAGCATAATTTAGGTTTAGAAGCAATAGATTATCATTTAAAAAAGGAAAATAAAATGCAGAGCGAACAAGTGGATTTTATATTATAATGTATTGAATTTATTTTAACCAATAATTATTTTCATTTAATGATCAATTTTATTTGCAAATTCAAGGAACCATGATGGGCACCAAGTTCGCCCCAAGCTATGCAAATCTTGTAATCGGGTATTTGGAGAATGTTTTTGTCCACCGTACTCTGTGGGAGGGGAACTTGGTGCTCTATCGCAGCTTTATCGATGATATATTTTTTATTTTTTTTTATTTTAAAGTTTTTAATGAGCTTGAGAAATACATAAACAAGAACATTTTCATGAGATTATACATTCTTGACATATTATAGAATTTACTGGACTGTCATAGATAATAATTCAACATATTCGGCACAGCTGTCCAGGGTGTTAAATGTTCAAATATTTCCTAAGAGGGAAGTCGGTTAAAAAGAAGGTTCAATTTGTTACTCATTGTTTCTTTCTTTTTGAGAGAGAAAGAAAAATATCACAGCTCAGTTTTGTATTTTCTATCAAATGTAAACAGAGTCAAAACCAAAAATATCAACATAAGTCAAAACAGAAGACCCAACATGGGGCTTCAAACATTGAAAAGAGGTGAGAGGGTTATTGTATCCAAATACCTTTTGGGATATTCCAAGTAAGGAAAAATAATCATAGTTAGAGGGGGAAAGGAGGAGTAGAGGGGGAGAAGATAGAGAGGAAGAAGAAAAAAAAGGGAGGGGGTGTGAGTGGAGGTGTCAATAAGGGTGGCAAATGTTCGGGGACAATCAACTAGGAATATCTATAACCTATCAAGTGGGAGGGGGGTTCCAAAGTTCCAACATTGCCTCATGGATTTCTATTTTCCCATTTTTCATGTAGTGATACCTTTCTATTTGAAGTAGCGTGGAGACCTGTCTTTTCCATATTTCTAAATTTGGGACTTCGCTGGATTTCCATTTCTGAGGAATAAGGGCTTTAGCACTGTTCAACATAATGTACGTTAAGGATTTATTTGGTTTGTTTCGTTTAGGAACCTCAAGGAAGAAAAGGATACATGGGTCATTATGCATTTGTGTGTTGAGTTTGGTATTTATCTCCGAGACCACATCCGACCAGAAGGTTCCCAGCGCCCCACACGACCACCAACTATGTATCATATCTGCCTCTTCACCACAGCCTCGCCAGCACTTACCACTACTCTTTTTATAAATGTGGCGGATTCTGGTGGGGGTAAGATACCATCTAGCCAAGAATTTTAAATTAATTTTTATTATATTGGAAGAAATTGAGGCCTCCCTGTGGCTAAGGAAGATCTTGTCCCATTCCTCATGGCTAATCTGTCTGTCTAGGTCCTTGGCCCACTTGTGGGTAAAAGTGGGATAGTCTGTGCCACTATTTGTTAATAGGATGTTATATATTTTTGATAAAGTGTGTTTGGGTTGGGTCTGCATTATGCATACATTCTCAAATTTAGTAAGAGAGCGACCGAAGTCCTCCCTATGCTTGTGGGTTTGTATGAAGTGTGCCAGTCATGTGTATACAAACCAAGGAGGAGGGTGTTCTCCCTCTCTCTCCAAGAGACTCTCCCTTTTCGCTAATTTGTTTCCTTCCATAATGTTTTTTAAGATAAAGTTTTTGATGTGTGGAAAGGGGCTTTTTAAAGATGGGTATCCCGAGGTCAGCAGGTCGGGGTTGCCTCTGTAGGGTGTCATGGGAGAGTGTATAGTGCATATATGGGTAGACGTTTTGAGGATCTTGTCCCAAACTGCGAAGAACTCAGACCATAGTGGGTACTGAGAGAACTCAACAGGTCGTGACCCTGGGGAAACCCATGTCCAAACACCCATGTTCTCCGAGTGTGTGATTGCCCTATCTAACTGTATCCATTTTTTATCGGCTGAGTTGTAGCACCAATCCACTAAGCGCTGTAGCAGTGATACCTGTCTGTAAAGTTCAATATTCGGAACACCCAGTCCCCCCCTGAGTCTGGGTAGAAACATTGTGCTTTTTGGGATACGTGACCTGAACTTTTGCCAGATATATTGCCCTATAGTGTTTTGAAGGTTCATGACATAATGTCTAGGTAGCGAGATGGGTAATGTCTGTAGTATGTAGAGGATACGGGGGAGGATGTTCATCTTGATGACGTGCACTCTGCCCAGCCAGGAAATCTGTTTGTTGCTCCAGCTGGACAAATCTGCAGTAATGTTATCTTTTAAAGGTTTATAATTAGCTAAAAATAAGTCTTGGGGGTCAGCCGTTAGGAATATTCCCAGATACTTCATTTTATGGGGTTGAATAACTAGGGAACTAGAAGCTCTCATCCCTGTTAGGGTTTCAGGGGATGCTGTGATATTTAGAATTTCTGTTTTAGAAATGTTTAGGTGAAAGTAAGAGGACCTACCGTATTCTGTAAACTCATTTAGTAAGGCCGTTAGGGAATGCTCAGGGTCTGTTAGTGTGAATATGATATCATCGGCATATAGCGCCAATTTATGTTCTGAATTTTTTATTTTGATGCCGGTGATATAGGGGTTCTGTCTGATCTTGTGGGCCAGTGCTTTGACAGACAGGGCAAAAAGAATTGGGGACAGTGGGCAGCCCTGTCTCGTGCTATTGGTAATAGAGAAGGGCTCAGACAGAATATCGTTTACCTTTACTTTGGCGGTGGGGTTAGAGTATAAGGCAAAGATTTTAGAGATGAATGTATTACTAATATTCATCTGTCGTAGTACAGAGCCAAGAAAGTCCCAGCTCACCCTATCAAAGGCCTTCTTGCCGTCTGTAGAGACCAATATCATGGGGGTTCGGGTATTTCGGGTGTATGAGATTAATTGCAGGATGCAAAGCGTGTTATCCTTTGCCTCTCACCCTGGCACAAATCCAACTTGGTCCGGAGCCACTAGTTTGGTAAGAATTTTATTGAGTCTATCTGAGAGGATTTTTGCATACAATTTTATGTCCACGTTGAGCAAGGATATGGGACTGAAATTCTCAGGCTTTGTAGGGGGTTTGCCTGGTTTAGGAAGGACGGTGATGTATGCTTCCAGCATTTGTTTGGGGAAGCCGTCGATATCATCAATGGTATTGAATAACTGTGTAAGGTTGGGGATCAAGTTTGCGGCAAACAATTTGTAGTACTTAATTCCGAACCCGTCCGGGCCCGGGCTCTTCCCGGAAGGGGTGTTTTTGATAGCAAGTAATATCTCTTCTGGAGGGATGGGGTTGTCAAGTGCCAAGGAGTCAAGTGTGTCAAGGCTCGGGGCAAGTTCAGGTCGGAAGTGTAGGCAAGTGGGTCATGCGGGGCAGGGAGGTCCGAACCTCGGTTAGTGTTGCCTGTTGAGTGCTTAATGTTATAAAGGGTCTCATAATATTTCCTAAAGATTTCAGCAATGGCGAAACTGTCAGATTTTTTGTTTCCTTTGTTATCTGTAAGTGAATGTATGTAAGACTTCAAACGCTTACGACAGAGTGATCTAGCTAAAAGGCGCCCAGCCTTATTCCCGTGCGTGTAGTAGTGCTGTTTAAGTGCCATAGCCTGTTTTTGTTGGTCTAAGTGCAAGAAGTCCCTATCAATGATATTTGTATAATTTGGAAGGGTGACAGGGAATTAATCAATCTCTTTATAAAAGACTTAAAAAAAGTTTAGTTTGGATTTTATTTATGAAATTAACAATGCACACATTAGCTTTCTGGACTTAGATCTAGAAATATCAGGATCAAATATAAACACTAGAACACATTTCAAAAATAATAATTATATTCATAATACCATCTGTCATTACAAAAAATGAAAATAAAATATTCCAAGAAATCAATTCTTGAGAATTAGAAAGAATTGCTCCAAAATAGAAGATTTTGATATTCAAGCAGAAATTCTGCATACTAAATTTAAACAGAGAGGCTACAATGAAAGTACTATTTGTCATGTAAAATTGGAAGCTATGTGCACAGATATCATACTGATTAATTTATTCACATAGGAAGCTATTGGTATTAATTTTATTGCTGTATGATAACCACATATTAGACAACACTGAAATGGGTGATGTCGAACCCCTTCTTGTTGTCAAGGACGCATTGCAAACCTTTGTCCCAATTCCTCAAAGGAATTGCCTTCAAAGTAATCTTAGAATATGGCACTCTCAAGTTACAGAAACCCCCTAGGATGACACAGACCCCCTGTAGACAACAGTTGCTCAGTCTGAACTGATATTTGAATATACCAAGATTCTCAGGGATTGTGGCCCTTATCATCTAAGTGTTAACTACCCCATACTGAGTTCAAATACACAAAGTTCAGGCTTACGTGTCTATGGAAAACAACAGGAAAAAAAAAGAAATATCGTAACCTGTGTAATTTGAAAGCATAATGTTGAAACTTTAAAAGAGTAATTTGAAATGAATTGTTAGAATTTTCAAATCTATTTAAAATACTCAAATAACATATATATGAACCAAGAAGATTGTCTATGCCTAAAAAGGGTATTATGGGAAGTTGAAAGCCTAAGAGTTAAAATATCTTAACCTATGTATTTT
>CAJPDP010085697.1:0-14999 GCA_905336975.1 Bombina variegata variegata | reverse complement strand
TCCACCAAATTTTTAATTCTTGCACATACTTACTGTTACTTGTAAATACATTTTGTTATTATATAATTTATGTATGTGTCCGTATCTCTTAAAACAAGTTAGTTTAACCTCCTGTTTGCCAGTACAACTGAATTACTGTGTTGCGAAATGATGTAGGTCTAAAAAGTGTGTCGCCAACATGAAAAGTTTGGAAAGCTCTGCCCTAGAGGGACTAATTACACTTGGGAACAAAATGAATAGCATTTGGGTGGTAAGTGGACTGACCTCTAAAGGGCCATCTAGTATTTTCTATTATGTTTATTTTTATTTGTTTTATAAAGATATAACAATAAAAAGAAAAGAAAAAAAAAAAAAAGGAAACATCAATGACAAATTGCAAAATAACTGAGAAAAGATCAAATAAGCAACATCACACTTCAGATGTGGTTAAGTTCAAGTGTCTCTTCCATAAGGCCCCGGGCTAACATTTTCTTCACATATACGCTATGGCTTTGGAGTGCCCGCAAAGTTTTTTGAGGTGTACAAGAGATGTAGGGGCAATCCCAAGATGGCTTGTTAAGTGGGCATCTGGAATTTAACCCTCCTCTGGGTTTGGCAGTGAGTCCAAAATGTAATTAGTTACACATTTGCAGCCATATTTCCATTTGCAAAAGAAGCATGTAAACAGGGGTATACTAAACTTGACTAAGATAGAGAAGAAGAAAAAAAAAAAAAAGGAAAAAATCAGCATAGGTCTGTACTCTGTTATTTGCTATGTTATTCATATGTTAGATTAATGTATAGGTGTCACTTATATGGTTGGAGTATGCATGTGTAGTTACTTGGTCTATTTGTCCAGTGTTTGTGTATCACCATAGGTGTAGGATTCCCACAGGAACTGCATGTCCTGGTATAAAAACATCTGGCCCAGCTTGAGGTAGTATAACCTTTCCAGTAATAGGTTTTTATTAACTAGATCTTTCCAGTCTACTGCAGTAGATGTTTGAGTTGA
This sequence comes from Bombina variegata variegata, assembly GCA_905336975.1. Classification (NCBI taxonomy): domain Eukaryota; kingdom Metazoa; phylum Chordata; class Amphibia; order Anura; family Bombinatoridae; genus Bombina; species Bombina variegata. The sequence continues at coordinate 14,008 of CAJPDP010085697.1, read as the reverse complement.
TTTCCACATTCTTGGGAGCAACTGATTGGCTGAGTTGAGCATGATTTGGAATAGATGTTTTCTTATTTTGCAGGTAATGGGAATGGGTTGGCTAAGCATTATTATTTCTGGATTGGGGGATACGTATGTGTTTAAAGTTTTATTAATGCCCCTGAAAATTGTGGACCAGAATGTTTTAATGTATTTACATTCCCACCATAAGTGTGAAATATGGCCCTCCCGTGTGCATCCTCTCCTGCAAGCGCCCGAAGAGTTTTTGAAGATGTGTTTAATCCTGGCTGGCGTCAAGTACCATCTCATTATTATTTTAATGTTGGTTTCTTTTGCTTGGTCAGAATGGCCAGAATGAGACAGATTTGCGAATCTGCGGGCCCAGATTTTCGGAGATGTGTTTGTGTTGAGTTCCCTGTCCCATCTTTTAGTGTATGAGGGGAGATGTGGAAAAGAGTTTGATAGAACAAGTTTGTATAACTTAGAGATCACCCTATTTATGGTTTCCCTAGATATGCATAATTGTTCAAAGGTCGTGAGGGGCGAGTCAGGTCTTTTTTTAACTTATTTGCATAATTGTTCAAAGGTTGTGAGGGGGCGAGTCAGGTCTTTTTTTAATTTATGAGAGATTATGTAATGCCTCATCTGGTGAGTACGGAACCAGGAAGACAGGAAAGGATGCTCTAGGTAGTCACGTTGGCGCTTAGTTTTCATATTATTGGAGCTATCTAACAATGAATGTTTAGGAAGGGATTGTAGGAGGTTTGAGTGGAGGGAGTATTCTGGAAGCATACCAGGTTTAAATTCTGGGTTGTTTAAAAGAGTGGTGAGTGGTGAGTATCTGGAGGATATTTTGTTAGGAGGGTTAAGGATTAGTCTCCAATCCGACCAGGTTTCATTAGTGATGGAAGAGGAGGAAATCGAACATTTACTGAAAACGCGGGGTTCCAGCATATATCATGTAATTTATGTGAAGCAGACATAGCATTTTCAATGTGTATCCATCTTCTGGAGTTAGGCCCCTCAAATCTACACCAATCAGAAATTTTCTGTAGAGAGATTGCAAGTTTATAGGAGAGGAGATGGGGGACTCCTAGGCCACCTTCTAAGGGAAGCTTAAATAGAGTATTTTTATTAATTTGTGGTGGCCTGCGTCTCCATATGTAGTCATTTATAATTTTATGCAGAATAGCAAGGTCTTTTTGAATATCAGGAATTGGGACCGTCTGGAGGATATAAAGGGCCTTTGGTAGTAGGGTCATTTTTGCTGCTTGAATTCTGCCTAACCAGGATATGTTTTTAGGAAGCCAGGTGGATGTAAGAGCTTGAAATTCTGAGATTAAACTACCATAGTTATATTTACGTAAGTCTAATTTGTCTGGGGTTATATGTATACCTAGGTATCTTAGGTATTTCTTCTGTTGCTTGAGAGGGCATGTCGTTTTTAATAAGTCTAGGGATTGGTGAGAAAGGTTTATAGGTAGGTATTCCGATTTGGTCATATTCACTAAGAAATTTGATAGAGTTCCAAACTGAGTTAGTTCTGAAATGGCCAGTTTTAAAGAGGTGAGAGGATTCGTGAGTGTTAAGAGTATGTCATCTGCGAAGATGGCCAGTTTATATGACTGGTTTTTGATATTGATCCCTTTAATTTGATTGTTTAGACTAATTTTGATGGCTAATGGTTCCAGCGACAAGATGAAGAGGAGTGGGGAAAGGGGGCAGCCCTGTCTAGAGCCGTTCCGAATTTCAAATGGATCTGAGAGTGTGCCATTAATTTTAATCTGTGCTGTAGGATTGGTATATAGAGCTAAATATTTTTGGGTGAAGGAGTCTGGGAATTTAAAGCGTTGTAGGGTCGCATGCAGGTATGTCCAATCAAGGCGGTCAAAAGCCTTTTCGGCATCAGTGGACAAAAATATAGTTGGGGTCTTGCTTTGTGTGATATATTCTAGGAGATTGAGGACTTTGACCGTATTATCTTTGGCCTCCCTGTGGGTTACAAAGCCAACCTGATCTTAATGTATTATTGTCAGCAGAATTTGGTTATGGCTTGTGGCTAGGATTTTAACATAAAGTTTTAAATCAACATTGAGCAACGAGATTGGTTTAAAGTTCGCCGGTAAATTTGGGGGTTTGCCAGGTTTAGCTATAACAGAAATATTGGCTTGTAACATATTGTCTGGGAATGGTAGGAGTTCTGGAATGGAGTTAAAGAGAGACGTTAGGTGTGGTATTAGGTGTTTTGTGAATGTTTTGTAGTATAGACCTGTGAATCCGTCGGGTCCCGGCGCCTTATTTTGTTTTAGCTGTTTTATCGCCTTCTGAATTTCAGAGGCTTGAATAGGTAGGTCTAAGAGTTTGCGTTGTTCTGAGGTTAGTTGTGGAATTGGAATTTTATCTAAGTATTGGTTGCACAATTGAAAATGAGCTTGGGAGTCTCTGTGTGGGAAGAGATTGTAAAGTTTATGATAGAACTCTTTGAACTCTTTAGTTATGGATTTAGTGTCCTCCAAGTGATTGTCGTGTGTAGATTTAATGGAGTGGATATAGGTTTTCTGCTGCTGTCTCTTTAGGGCTCTAGCTAAAAGTTTCACCGGTTTATTTCCCTCTCTATAAAAGTTTTGTTGGAGATGAAGTTGCTGCCTTTGTGATTTGATTTGCAGAATGGAGTTCAGTTTCTCTCTTTTTATTTTGAGATGCTCAAGGACAGAGCTGTCGGAGGGGTTTGTTTTATGTGCATAATCTAGATTGGCAATCTCCTTGGCTATGGCATCCACTTCTTCTCTACTTTTTCTGTTAATTTGTGCTTTAGCTTTAATAAACTCCCCTCTGATGGTGCATTTGTGAGCTTCCCATAGGGTGGCTATGTCAACATCTGATGTGTTATTTAGGGAGAAGTACGATTTTATATGTTTTGAAAACTGTTTTATCAGCCCTGGGTCTAATAGTAGAGATTTGTCTAGGGAGCAGATGGCCATTTTATGGTACAAGCAACCAGCGAGTGATCTGACCAAGACGTGTGTTTTATGTATGAATGTATGGTGTAAGATAGGACCAGATGGTCCACAAAAATATAATCTAATCTGGAGTAGCTACGGTTGGGGTGCGAGAAAAAAGTAAAATCCATTTTCTGGGGGTTAAAGTACCTCCAGGCATCGTGCAACCCAAGCAACTTAAGCTTTTGCCATATATTGTTAAGGTTTGGAGTTTTAGCTCTGGTGTTTGGATTTGAGCAGTCAATTGTGGGGTCTAATGGGAAATTTATATATCCTACCATGATTAAGGAACCCTTGGTTTCTTTAATAATTGAATCTGTTATTAATGCAACAAATTTATCCTGATGTGAGTTGGGAGCGTATATATTCACAAGGGTCACTGGTTTACCAAATAAAAGGCCTTTTAAAAATAAATACCTCCCATCTTTGTCTGAGATAGTTTGAAAGGGATAGATTTATGAATTAGGATACTAACTCCATTGATTTTTTTAATTTGGGTTGGTGCTATGAAAGTGTTGAGGATAATATGAAGAGAAATATTTGGGAATGTTTTTTTATTTGAAATGGGTTTCCTGGAGCATTAAGATGTGGCCTCCTCTTTTTTGGAAGTCTAGCATAGCCAATCTCCTTTTATTGGGACAATTTAGACCTTTGGTGTTTTGTGTAAAGATGATGAGTTCTTGTGGTGAGTGACTACCCATAGGTGTATGGTGGAACTAAAGGTATTGATGTGACTAATGGTTTAAAGCATACTCTGTGTTTGTGACATAAGTATAGTTGATGGAAAATAAGTAAAAGAGAAAAGTAAGAGAAAAAAGAAAGAAAAAACATAACAGGAAATACATTTCCTAACGAATACTTAACAAGCAAAATTTTATCCTAAAGGAGAAAATCTCCCGTCCGAGTGAAAACGATATAACTACTGTTAGTAATAATAATTTAGCATTTAGCATTTAACATTAAACATTTAACATTTAACATTCAACATTCAGCATTCAAGGCCCCATAGTAATGTAGTTGAGAGTTTCGTGACCAGAGGCAGTAACGAATAGTACAAGGAGACCTTCAATACAAATGTATAAAAATAAATACCAGTCTGGAGGTTGTTGAAAAAGTGGGTTGGTCCTCAGCCATACATGAGGACGTGGATCAGGGAGTCTCCCCGTACGGTACCATCAGAGGATGATAGAGTCAATGGTCAGAGAGATTGCAGAAAGTTATGGAATTTTATCAATTTTTACCCCTTTTCTTCTGGTGGGTGAGATGAGGAAAGAGTGGATTTTCGTGCTTTCTTCTGGAGAACCTGCCTCCATTCCTCTCTTTGAGGGAGAGGGGATGATTTTTTTGGTCTAGCTGGATCTTCCTGATGATGGGCGAGTTCCTCTGCTTGGGGAGATGGGATGTTTAGGTCCTTGCAGATGGGTGGGCTATCCTTGATGGATGAACAGGTGAGGCATCTGCCTCTCCATGGGACGATCAGGTGGAAAGGGAATCCCCATCTATAAGGGATATTCATTTTCCTCAATTACATTGTAAGTGGCTTAAGTTCTCTTCACTTTGAAAGTGTTCTCTGAGAGAGATCTGCATACATTTGTATATCTGAGTTTTCATACCTGATGGGTTGCTGTTCTCTGTCTAATCTCATTAGCTCTTCTTTCACTTGAAAGTTGGTAATGCGTACAATGACATCTCTTGGTGCTTGGCCCACTTGTGGCTTAAGGCGCAGAGCCCTATGGGCTCTATCAATATCAATTTTTGATGGAGTTTCTTCCTTTTTTAGGGCACTGAAGAAATCCTGTAGGTATTGTTCAAGGTCCGACTGTGGGATAGTTTCTGGGATTCCTCTGAGCCTAATGTTGTGGCGTCTGCTTCGGTTTTCAGCATCGTCCAACTTATCCTCAAGTTCAGAGATAGTCGTGCCTTGGTTTTGAATGGTTTTATGAAGGTCAGAGATGGCTTCTGCATGTAGGTCTTGGGTGCTTTCAAGAGATTCAACTCTATGGCCTATTTCTGAAATGTCTTTTTTGAGATCAGATATTTCATCTCTAATACACTGTTTAACTTGAGTTATTAATGAGGAAAAGTCTTTTTTAGAAGGGATAGAATTGAAAAGAGCTGTGGGGATAGTAATGTTTTCAGAGGTTTGATCGCAGTCCAAATCAGAAGAACTGTGATAAGAGACTTGATCTGGTGGAATTGCTTCAACAGGGCTGGTAGCTTTAGACTCCAGGGTCTTGAAAAAGTTGTTAACTGTATGGGTTGAGGTTTTCAGCTGTTTAGCATTTCTGCTGGGTTTGCTGCCCTTTTTTTGGAGACATTATCAGGTGTTGGAATATAATTCAGGCTTCTTAGCTGCCTATGTAGCTGTATGAAAATATGTAGATAGGCCAAATCACCTTTAAATCATAAAGAAGCTCTCTGATGTGAGATAAAGGCATCAGCTTTACCCTTTATTCCTATCCTTGGTTATAGGAGGGAGACCAAGAACTAGAGGATTATAACTGCCTTAGTGATAGGGAAGCTAGAAAATTGTACAGTCTCCAGTGTATGTGCTAAAAAGGGATCAGCTCCTCATCTCAGTCTTGAGTTAGTTTCAGGGTGCCTAAGGCCTTAACTGGTGCGCATTAATTATGGCTGCATTTTAGTAATTTATTTTAACATTGGCGGTTTTGTGGCTTCCGCTGTGCATTGCTATGCCTCTTACCCTTTTATGGCTCTCTCCTTGTCTCTGAGCGTCTGATCCGTTGTGCTGAGAAGAAAGTGCATAGGTAACTATAGTGCAGGCTGCGGCCTATTCCAGGGCATACCTCATCCCTTATATCTGCTACGGATCTGTTGTGTTAGCGGTCCGATTGTTTGTGAGGCTGTTTTGTAGCGTGTGCAGTCCGCTTTAGGCTCTTGGTATATAGATCTAGTTACCTCGCAATGGCGGGCTGATGTAGGCCTGTGTGGGTGCCTTGACAGGTCTAAGTAATGGACGAGGGTCTCAAATGTCAGGCAAAGCTCCCTTGTTCCATTCTGTGATGTAAGTTGTCACATCTCTGCCTGCGTGGAGCTTTAAATTGCAGGATGGCTAGTGCCTATAACGTTCTCACTCGGATATGGCTCAGGAGCTCTGTTAGAAAGCAGCCATCTCCTAGGCTAGCTAGCTCCGCCCCCGACCATCTAGTATTTTATGATAGCTCTCCCATGATAACCACATGTAACTGATATAAATAGGGTATATCAGCAGGTAAGCACTGCTCCAAAAGTTGTAGTATAGCTAACTAATGACGTCAATACTTGGAAGAATAGTTATTCTATCTTGTTAGGAGGAGTAATTCTTGTTTAAAATTTTTGTTAGTCCCAAACAGTTAATTCAGTAGGCAATATCTGCTAGGGTTGAGATACATGACTAATATCTGAGCAATCCTAAGTGTTAGTGCCATGTATGAAGGTCAAAAGGGTAAAATAAAATCTCTACAGTATTACCCATACATGATATATCAGAGAATGGTAGTAGAACAATATGAGTTAACATTTAAGCCTGCTATAGCGAATCATTACAGATATCTCGGTTTTTCATTCTGATGTTCTAAAGCTATATCTCCCTCTATCAGACTATATGTTAACAAAAGATTCATTCCTCTTTTTAGTGTATACAGGTATATCTCTCTACTTAAAGCAAATCAAAGAAAAGTTACATGTTGTTGTAGAAGATAGAAATTGGCATAATGATCTGTAAACCTGATTTGGGAGAGAGGAGGTTAATCAAGCAGATTTGCAGTGTACATTAGACAATTACTAGAGCAGATACCATATATATAACAGGCACACTGTGGGTACAAGGAAAGATATAGAAAACAAATAATAAGTGAACAATAAGAAATCACTTGGGGAATTACTTGACACTCAAACTTTCAACACTTTCTACTTTAACTTCAGAACAATGAACAATACATTAACAAATGTATGAGAAAGGGGACCTCTGAGTCAGAGACAATAAATGGATATATAAAATTAACACTCCTGGTAACTGTGAAAAAAGGACAAACAGAACAGCTAGGTTAGTTATTTTGTCAGGCGTAAATTTCCCTCCTCGCCATTTGTCCATAAATTAATGTTTCACCCCACTCCAGTTGAAGTAGATGTGTTTGGAGTGATCATGTATGTCTGGATCAAATCAGTCCTGTTTACAGGACGTAGAGCATTCAATGTGTTCCCATGACGAGCAAACAAAGACCCTTTAACAGTTCAGCTGCTATGTGTGTCCTCTCAATAATGGATCTGCTAGGTAGACAAAATGTTACTGGGGTAGAAGTACCTCTCTGGGTTCCACCATCTTTGTGCCATGATTTGTCAGGGATCGCCATCTGTTCCAGCACTAGGAGACAGGAGAGGCCCAGCTAACACTCCAGGGGGTCGGCCGCATCTCCCCGAAGCGACGCAAAGGCAAAATTTCCATCCCCAGTTCAAAAGCGGGGAACTGAACAAGATTTAGTTAGTTGGGCTAAACATGAGCTAGGTGCAGCAGCACTCCAGTCTTGGAGCTCTAGCAACGAGGTAGCCATACATAAATTGTCGAGATTGCATTCTGAAGAGGGTGTGACAGACATGGACCCACGTATATCAGGGATCACTTTCCCTACAATTAAGCTTCTGTACCCCTTCAGCCAGCATTCTGTAGGTAGGGTGATCTTCACAACCATTGTCTCCTTTAATTGGTTGTCAGTTGGTGTAGAGGGCTCTGGGTCAGTAATTTTTAATGTCAAGTGATCCATCTTTCCCCGCTGCACAAGTGATATCAGATGTTCGAAGTTACGGCTCATTTGTTGCTCTAACTTGCCGAGTAGGGTGAGCAGCTCTGTGTAGAATTCCTCCCTATTATAGGTAGCCATACTGAAGTATTTTACCCCCGTCTCGGGGGGGGAAGTGTTGTGTGTCGTGGTAGGCCATTGTCTTGTATTGCTTATGCATAAATCTGGTCTGGGAGATCACGATCATAAAAATATTTATATGCACCTGCTCAGCAAGTAGTTAGAAGACCAATGAAAGGTCTGTGGTTGTTGGAACCTGCAGGATTAGGATGATGTTCGGTAAAAGATTCAGACTCCCATTGATTTCTTTGGCATTTGTGGCCTCAAGGGTGGCGGTTTGAAAGATTGTTGCGCTGCGGCGGAAAAAATGCAAGCGTACCTGTTGAATGTTTGATAAATTGGGAAGAGGGTCAAATAGAGCCGAATGTAAATTCGAAACATCTGGAATGATGCAAGCATCGATCTGCGTCGGATTGAGATTGTGGGAGCGTACATTACTTTACACATTTCAACATTTGATTAATTTGTTAATTACGGCGGATTCCATTTGCGTCAAATATGACGCCAGATTTAAGTGGATTCCATCATATTATCAGTTGAAGCTTTGAGAAATCGGCCCCAAAGACTGTAAATAAATTTAGAAAATGCCTAGGACATGCATAAGGCTATCCTAAGAAGTAACATGTATTATGGGTAGACTTGATGGTCCTTTTTGGTTCTTATCTACCGTCAAATTATATGTTTCTATGAAGCAGAGCACTAAGCTCCAGAAACAGGCGACTTACATAGCAGTCCTATAGAAAAATAGAGAAGGTGCCACATAGCATAACACTGTGAGGATATATAAGATATATAGCAGGGGTATATACACTCACATGTGTTGAAGTACTGAATATAGTGCAATACAGGCAGGCCTGATCCTCAGAGTTTCCTGGCTAACTCGCCTCTCGTCATAGCGCAGGGACTACGTCTGTCCACAGTACCACCACCGCTATCAAGTTTGCATGCTAAGTGCCAAAAAAGTGTTTCGTGCAACAGACTGCTCATGCGAAGCTTCACAAACAATAAGCAAGATGCATTAAAAAAGTGTTTATTCGAACACAGAAGTATCCAGCAATGCATTTCTCAGTTTAAAAAAAAAACATTTCATCAGGGGGCGTGACCAAGCCGCAGCCGGGACCAGACGCACAACTACATAGCTCTGATCTTAACTTGAAGAATTTGAGTTTTTTTTCTCATTATATTCACAGATTTTCACATAATATCTCTGTCGACTAATCTTGATCTCAGAGACACCACTTTTGCCTTTTGGGACTCACTCTAGCTGAAGATATAATTCAGAACGTATGCGGACCGCTGCGGCTCATCTCAAAGGAACATCTACCCCCCCCCGCCTGGTTTGAGGGTTATCCAGATGGAGGGGTATCCATTTATTGCTACTTTCATTAAGTGAAGCTTCCTCTGCACTGACTTATATTTCAATATGGAGAAGAGCTTTTACACGCTGATAAGAGCTTTGCTGGAAGATCTAGATCACCGGATGTGCTGTGACTTTGAAGATCTTTCAGCTACCATTAGAGCTGTTAGAGGAGAGGGGCACAGCAGTGAAACCAAGATGGCGGATAGCAAGAGGGAAAATCTCCCATGCGAAACTGCAACTGATAGCGCAAGCTATACCACTGTCAAGAAGGTGCCTGATATTGAGATAGGAAAGCTAATGAAGCTGCAGGGAACTACTTCCCTCCCCTAGAGAACCTTTACTACCTCGGGCTCAGCTCAGATCCTGTACCTCTGACGGAATTGTTGATGTGCAGGTAGAGAGCTTGTCGGCAGACGCCAGTGATGAAGCGGCCAGTCACCAGGTGTGTGATGAACCTACGTCTAGAAAATTGAGGAAATATAAAAGGTCCTCTGTCATACAGAAGGAGGCAAGTCAAGCTAGAGGATGTACAATAATAGAGGTAGCCTCAATATCAACTACACATCGACCAACTTTTCCACTACATTTTTTTGGTATTAATCCTGTCCCATATATGGGCTTCTCCAGATGTGTTTTGCGGGGTTTCCAGCATGGCGCTGCTTTTAAATAAAGGAGTTGGATAACTGTTTTCTCATATGCTTAGTCTACTACGGAGTGCCAGGTTATTATCTTATGGAGGACTTATCACTTCAACTTATGTTACGCCTTGTTTTTTATTTAATTTCATACCGGAACTTTGGACTAAGCCCTTCCCTTGCTTCCTTATATTATGTTTCATTGTTTTTATGGGTTCCCAGATAGCAATCTCACGCAGATCCATATATCTAACCGTTCTTTACTTATTTATCCCTCCTGTTAAAAGAACTAATTTGCTTTTTTGATAAGATTATTTGGAGCAGGGGCGTTATTAGGGAATAATACAGATCAATAGTGCCTCTTAAATGTAATATTATATAGAGTATGACAGTTTGATCCATGTCTCTCCACATCATTTAATGTTTTCACGTTACAAGCTACACCCTTTTTTTTTCTCTCTTTTTTTCAACCGTGCCAAGTTGGGTATAATGGTCCCCCTTTTCCAATACCAAATTCACACAGTTTAGACAGCTACTCTGTCAATTATAAATTAAGTAAATGTTCATTTATTACATATTACATATTAAGCCCTTCTGACATACACTTTCTCAGGATTTCCCATGAACTTGACAGCACTATAACCAATTCTACTTTTCTATAGGATTACCTTGATGTGGAAACCCTTAGACTCGAGGAGAGCTGACATATAGACTTCTTCTGAGAGCATTTGTCTATATCGGATACAATAGACTTTTATTTTGCTCACATTTTTATGTTTTATATATGCTGCTAATATTCATATTTTAATAGTTTCAAATAGGTTTCCATTAGGTTTGTTTGTGGTGAACGCCCCTATCAACATCTTAGTGTGTTATAATTATATGACATATAGCAGTTTGATGAGCACAAGTAAGAGGTGTGCAAAGCCAGAGGTAGAAAATGCAAGTGAAAACCTCTAGGAGCAAGGCTAAGAAGAGTTCAGCGGTGGCTCAGCAGGGAGAAAGCTAAGCTAAAAACTTCCAGAATGATTTCACCTTGTAGACTGTGTTTTATAGCTAAAGCCTCTGCCACAGTCCTGACACACACAATTAAGGCATAGTAAGTCAGACAACAAAGATAATACTCTGTTCAGATACTGAATTAAATTAGGTAGGTGTAAACATACTTTCATTTAATTGATTTAATTGTGTTGCAGCAACCTAGGAACCTTTTTATCCCTCTGATTTTCAGATTTGAAGTTTGGTATTTTATTAGATTTGGAATTATTAATGAAAGTGGATGTTGATTGATACAGAGTGCCAATCAAGTGGGAGGCTGCAAAAAATCCCAGTGTGCCTTTTCAGCACATACTAGTGCATTACTTCTGTAATAGAGATATACATTTAGGCTATGGGGCCGATTGGCCCCTAATTGCCCAGTTTCCACACAAGACTGACCGGAAACAGCAGTTGTCTTAAGACCGCTGTTCCATAACTTGCCCGCTGCCTCTGAGGCTGCGGACATTAATCCGCCTGATCGTACATGATCGGGTTGATTGACACCCCCTGCCAATGTCCGATTGGCCGTGAATCTGCAGGGGGCAGCATTGCACAAGCAATTCACCAGAACTGCTTGTACAATGTTAAATGCCGACATCGTATTCTTGCAATGTTAAATGCCAACATCGTATTCTGTCGGCATTCAGCGATGTCTGGTGGACATGATATGCTACGGGCGATAAAAGAATGATTGCTTGATAAAAATAATTTGTTAATTTTTTCATGCCATTTGGCACCAAAAAAAAGGTACAGAAATGGGGGGAAGGAGTTATATTGTATGGTTGAGCGTGAGTGAAGGGGCAGGCATTACACACTCAGCGGAGTATGTAATGATGCATACGAGTCAGCGGATGAACAGATCTGCTGCCCATATGCAGTGAAGGCGTGTGGACAGCTTCTCAAGTTGAGAAGTAGTCCACACGCCATTTAATACATGGGGCTCTAAGATCAGTGCAAATCTAGGTCTTACTGTGTTACACTTTCACAAGAAGAAATCTTGCTCCGAATGTCATGAGCAGTCGCCTTCTTCCACATTTGGATCATCACAAATGATCCGAATAATACACATGCCTAGTTAATAATCTCCTTTGTTTGTAATGATGTAAAGGGTTCTGACCATTCATTTGTCCACTGCCCCCCGTCCAATACTGCCATAAACTAATAACTGATGTTAGGGACAGCCAGTCAGGCACTAAATGCTGGATTATAGTCATACACGAGTTGAACATTCTATTAACAATAAAAATAGGTTCTTATCATTATCCTATTGTTGCTGTGCCTTTTGCATTATAAAGCAAAACGGGAGTATCCTCTCACTCATTTTTCATTTCTGTGCACCACCCAATCATGCCCTCTGTCAGCAGCAAAAAGATTCCACCTTGAGTGTTCTGATATCAGCCAATGAGTATTCTGGGGCAAAGCAAGGTTTAATCAGGCACAATTTATTTGTGGATGTGGTAGATTTAGCTCCCCAGAATGCATTGCAGAGGGAAGCATTTTTAAAGCTGCTGAAGCAGTAAAGCTTTGATCCTGTAGTGGATCTACTCAACAGGGGGCCCTGGTACAAATATTTTTTGGGCCCCCCAAAGGTAGTAAGCCAGTAGTTAGTCAGTAGTAAGCCATAGTAATAATATACATGCTGCTCTGTATAAGAGTATGAATAGATAGATGGAGCTGCACTAATAAAAGTTCCCCCTGCATTAGGATTGTACATATTTTGCACATGCCTACGTATAGACCGGCTTCTATGGGCCCTCCCAAGGCCTTGAGCCTTGGTGCTACTGCACCTGCTGCACCAATTATAGTTCCACCCCTGCTTTAATCCCCTGGGGGGGGGGAGTATTTCTTGGTTAAAAGCTAATGTTTCAAAGAGTGTATAGCTTGCTGAGAATAGTAGGTGTGGTTATGTGGTGCAGGAAGCTCTCACTGTCAGTTCTCTGTCACACATCTCCTTCCCCCTCCCCACACAAGCTACAAACTTTAGTTAGGTTGAATGTATGTTAAATGAAAGGAAATTTAAATATGTATAAGTTATAAATACCCCAATGAGGTTTCTCTATTAGAGAAGCACACGTTAGCAGATGTCTACTGTGCTCTCTCATAAATAGGACATCTGATCATTAAGAATTATATAGGCAAATATATTCAAAACAAATTTGAAGATTAAAGAATGCTGTGATTAGAAAATAATTATATAAGATTGTATTTTATGTTGCCATCCTTTTAAAACACTTTTTAGAAATAACTGCCTCACTAGCTGATATGCAGCAATCTTCTAAACCAATCGCATGCTATGTCTATTTATTCAAAGATTTTATTGCTAAAGACATTCTCAAATAAATGCATGAGGAGTTGTACTGTATAGTATGTATAAAAAAACACAAATTTGTTTACTTGTGAGGCCTATGACACAAACCCACGGCCCATCTTGATGTCATGATGACAGCTTGAAGCCTTATTTAATTTTTCTCTCATTCCTCAGAACTTTTTAATAAATCGCTTCTAAATGTATTGCTGTACTTCTTCCCTCCGAGGGATGAGTCAGATTTAAATCTTCGTGACAGTCCTTCATGTTTTTCAATCACTGCAACACCTTCATTTTCTACAGATTTTTTTTTTTGATCCTTTGTAAAATGCCTTCAATATGAATTCTTTAGTTCTCAGAAAACCACATTATTAGACGCAAAAAGGGTTATATAAGTATTTTCAATTGTCTTTAAACACAGACAAGCTTCATTTTATTTTAGTATTTAGTAAAATATACTGAGAAAAAAATGATGTATATTCCAGCGTTCATATCTGCATCTGACCCTGTTAATTAAAGTATAAGTAAATGTTCTTTTATCAGAAAATTTACATTTTTATTGTGCAATTCGTAACAATATCTGACAAACTGAACAGACTATGCTTCCAATCGGCCTCTATAGTAAGATCTCAAATAAGGGAAACTCCTAATGCAAGTCTTCCACAGCCACCAGCAATACTAATGTGAAAATAATGATAAAAAGAAGAACGAGTGGAACGCAAACATTTGCATGCAAGCGATAATGGGTTTATCAATGATTTTTGCGCTCGTCTGGCTTATCTCTGGTGTTACGAGTTAAAAGAAAATGCAATTGCTTGAGTGCA
>CAJPDP010085695.1:0-10693 GCA_905336975.1 Bombina variegata variegata | reverse complement strand
TGCAACCAAACCTTGGTGGAATTTGAAATAAGCTTGGGATCATTGTCCTGTTGGAAGGTCCAATGACGCCCAAGCTTCAACGTCTTCACAGATGGCATGAGGTTATCTCTTAGGATTTCGTGATACTTCAAGAATCCATCTTGCCTTCCACACGCTGCAGGTTTCCAGTGCGAGAGGATGGGCAGAGTGTTCTTTTCAGCGTATGCTTCATTCTTCTTCCTCCAGACATACTGCTGATCCATCGGGCTGAAAAGTTCCAGTATTGTTTCATCGCTCCACAGAACAGAATCCCAAAACTTCTGTGGCCTATTTATATGATTTTGAGAATATTGAAGCCAACTTTTCTTGTGTGTTTGAGTCAGTACCGGTGTACGTCTTGGAGTTCTGGCATGGAAACCTTCTGCGTTTAGCCCGCACCTTGCTGTGTAAACTGAAACGTCAGTGCCTGTTGCCACCAAGTCTTTTGCAGTCTCTCAAGGGTTTTTCTCAACTTACCTTCTTAGAAATCATGTTGCAGCCATTGGTAGCTTCCTTTTTCTGCCAAGTCCAGGTAGTGTAACCACTGTTCCTTTAATAATTTTGGGACTGCAGAGTTCATTAAAATTAGCATTTTCCATTGAATTTGTGGAAACCACTTGAAACATTCATTGAGCTATTTCAATTTATTTTCTTTGATTTGTTCATTGCAAACAGCTTAAAGTCTGTAAATTTTGAAAATAAACCTGATTTGCAATGGGGGTTGAATAATTTTGACCACAACTGTATATATATAATAATAATCGCCCTACACGCAAAATTCAAAAAATACCAAGAGATATTGAAGCTACTTAACCATAACTTACAATGCTGCAGCAGCCGCCCAAATCGCCTTCAGCATCATAGCTGCATTAACAGATGGCAAACGGTACAGCATAGCTACTGTATCAATCTTGATACCCAGCAACCTTTTATTTCCGAGGCACCTACCAGCAGAAAATCATCTAAATAAGGAGCAATGCAATCATCCTGCACAACTTCCTGAACCAGCCCAATGCAAAAAAGAACTAAACATTTCAAAGCACACACAAGACACTGCACAGCAGACAACGATCTGCAAAATATTGTCCCTTAAATTTACAACGCAACAATCTAAAATAAGATGGATAAATTGGTAACAAAAGAAAAGCTGAATCAATATCAAGATATCAAGTTTAGCCAGCAGAGCCCTCCTGTTGGACAATATCAAGGGCCTTGTTAAATATCAGGTAAAGCACAGAGCTAAACTCTGGATCGATAGCATCATTAACCAACCCGCCCTTGGGCTAGGAGAGATGCTGGATCAACCTGAATTTGCTAGCCTCCTTTTAAGGAACCACCCCCAAAGGGGAGATTACTAAATTCACTAGTGGACACTCATGAAAAGGCCTTATAGCCAAGGTCATCTGCCTTCTACAACTCTTCCTTGACCTCTTCTGAATACCAGCTGGCCCACCCGATGCAACAACTGACACAACCAACTGTAGGAGTTGGAGAGAGCTTCTGGAGAGAGGCCTGACAGACACACAAAAGGTGCCCATCTGGCAACCAAAATATGCCCACCTCACCCACAAGGTCCCCTCATCCCTGTAGGCCCGCAGTGAAAGCCCTGCTTAAGCCTCACAGAAAGCACTGCTCCTGCTGAGGGGAGGGAGATTGTAACATGTAAGAGGAGCTCGCAAGGGTAATCAGACTATCTGGCCTGTCCGTGTTAGGGGCATTAAGAGGAAGCCTGGGATCAAATGATGGAACAGGAGAGTGTGAGGGAACCATCTACGCAGGGAACTGGGTAGTATCCGACAGTCCAGGCACACAGAGGACACAGCACCAGGCGTGGGAGGAAAAACTCCCTCCAACTCCCCACTACTCATACTTTCTCTTGCAGGTCCAGGTATAGAAGCACTTGGTGACTCTCACAAAACTTCTTGGGAGTAACAGAAATTAAGAATAGTAGATCCAACAGTCTTCAGCAGGAAGTGAAAGAGAAGCTTGGAAGCTTTGTATAGCCCCTTTTAACCCAGCAGGTAGGTCACTATCCTACACTTGCAACAATGTTGCCAGAACCCCACACACAACAACAAATCTCCATTCCGAATCGCTGCAGAGCATTATCCCTTAAAAATCTTACAAACCCATGAGGGCTCTCTACTAACATATTCTACACTACTGTGAGCTAGCTGGTGATTGGTGGCTACACACATCTGTCTCTTGTAATTGGCTCACCGGATGTTTTCATCTAGCTCCCAGTAGTGTATGGATGCTCTGGATCTTACTTTAAATATGTTTCAATTGCTTTGCAAACATTTCGACTTGTTGGTGGATGAACGTTGATAGCACTTTCAGCGAATTTCTGGAGTGATTGTGAGGTCCTAATGGCTCTGAAGACACTAAGGGCGGAAGCAAGTTGCTGCCGATACCAGAGGTCCACCTAGCTGGAGGGCAAGTAGTTCTAGCTTGCCACATGAGCACTACTGGTAGAGCTCCACTTCATGTGGGTTGCTTTATTCTTTTGTATTATTTTCTTGTATGGAAGACAATATCTGTTCTTTTTCACTATACATTATTTTCTGGCCTAACACTCTCTATTTTAATCAGGCCTGACACTTGAAAGGGGCTGTGAGAGGATTACACACAGCCCCATTCTTTGACTGGCCCACATTATTCCCTGCATGACACTGTTAAACTGAAGCATGTAGTAAAGCTGTGGGATAAGGGAAATTAAAATGCTCAGCACGCTCTTTACTCTTCAAAGATAAAAGTCACCTAGTAGACAAGGTATGCAATTTCTCTACTAATCACTTGCTACCTAGCCAGGCATAAAACCCTTTATTTAAACCCTTTCAAATGAGGGTCACTCAGGAAAGCAGCTGTGAAGATTAAATTAAGCTTCTGAAGGAACACCCTTTTAAATAACCTGGAAGAAGAGCAGCCCAACCTATTACCCAATGAGAACAAATATTGTAATAAAATGGAATAATATCTAAATCCCTAAGGTGGCTCTGGCTGGCACTGAATCACAATCAATCTTTGGCTAAAATATTTTCTCTTTTTCTCTCTATTTATATTTTATATCTTTTCTCAAATCTCAAGGAATATCTAGAATATCTCGTTCTCTCGACTGTTGATGAATTACTCCCTAAAATATTTTTTCCATCTCTGAAATGCCAGTGAATATTTTCTTACAATAATGTTCTCTCTCTCTGTCAACAAATATTTTATTTTTCATTCAAACCTGAATTAATCTCCCTGTTTTTTCTCTTGAATCTCAATTACTATTATCCCTAAAACAATTTCTCTCCTACCTCTCACTGAAATTGAGGAACATATTTGGATGAAGTTATGTGAATGATTTATATTCCAATATTCCTCACAATTTAGGTATCTTGGCCATAAAACATTACTTGGAATCAGATGAGTACATAGCTTCAATACAACATTTCATTTTGACTTTATTTAGATTTATTTTGGAACATTATTATTTTGTATTTCAAAATAAGTACTACTTGCAAATCAAGGGAACGGCCATGGGAACCCGGTTTGCCTCTAGTCTTGCCAATTTATATATGGGCCTAGTTACTATGGGGCTGATTTATCAAATATCAGGCGAACATGATTCGCTGTAGCAAATCTTGTCCACCCAACATCGCTAAATGCCGACAGCATACACTGTCGGCATTTATCATTGCACAAGCAATGCTGCCCCTGCACATTTGCGGCCAATAGTCCGCTAGCAGGGGGTGTCAATCATCCCGATCGTATCTGATCGGGATGACTGCAGTCCACTACCTCAGAAGACCGCTGCTTTTTAACTCCTGTTTCCGGCGACCTGGAAGGCTCTTGTGGTATAAGCAGCATCTGCTGCTTGGTATATCAGCCCCTATATCTATACATCTAACTATGGGCTTATGGTTGTTTCCTATTTTAAGCTTTCTGGAATATAATAGTAACCAATTTGTAGAAATTGTAGTCATTTATCAGGCTTTGATGATGAAAGTTGGGTTTTGAAAGAACAGTTTTGGAAAAAGGTTATCCCAGTGCTTAAGTGGAGAATATTTATTTGACAACAAGAGCCCTTGATAGAAAATCCATTTTTACAAAATCTTAAAAAATCTAAAAGCAACAGAGGAATTAATTATTTGAATCCACACTATCGAAATATGAAAAATAACTTTCAAGTTCAGCGTGTCCCCCAACATTGCAGTGGGTCTCATCAGGGAGTAAAATATTTACCATCACTACTACTGAGAGCATTAGTCCATGTTATGTCCATAATAAATGCCTTCACCTTTGCTAAAGAGAGACCTTTTGGATCTATGCTAATTTATGTTATATGTTGTGTCATATAGTACTCTAATGCACTTTCAGATACAATATTAGGACACAGTTCACTTGTTATATAGGAGGTATTATTTTTAGTTCACATTTGTAGGGTTGTATATATTAAAATTCAGTATTCTCCTATTGTATATATGTTGGGATATAATATTCACATTATAATATTTTTATTATGGCTACTTATAATTGTTCACTGAATCTATTATAGATTGCTATCACCTATATATATTTATATATTGTGACAAGATTTCTCTTGTATCCTGTCTTGGGACTTTTATGCTGCCACACAGTCTTTTAGGGAATAAGGTGCCACACACACAGTAATGGAGTTCAAGCTACAGTCTGCCTGTTTATTTTGTACGTCACAGGCAATTCAAGTCACAGCAGCAGCAAAATATAACACAAAATCATGCCCGTCTAGGCATTAACTAAACATAAAACAATGGTTTCTAATTAGTGTCAGTCAGCTAGTCTGGAACTGACAAAACTAACATGAAACAGAGGCAAAAGACTTGTACCTTAATGTATAGGGCCTTCAAACAGTAGACATCTTCTCCTCTTGCCTGCAGTGAGATAGTGAAGGTCCTGAACTAACTCAGACTTCAGGCTTNNCTGCTCCTCTTTTCTGCAGTGAGGAATTGAAGGCCCTGAACTTACTCAGATTTCAGGCTTTATAGCAGCATGATTGCACACCTGTGTACTGCTGCAGTGTCTGAGAAAGTGATTATGTGCAAATCCTGGACTCGACCTAAAGTAAACAAACTATGTGACAGAACCCTTTTCCTCACAGACCTGCCTTCTATGACATAACCATGGGATCTGTCACAATATGTTGAACATAACACTGGTTGTATAAATTGTAATGCGGGACATTGATTTAATATATAGCCCCTTCAAGTTTTTCAGTTATTCTATTTCACAATGTCATTTGACTAATGGAGAGGGGAATATATATTCAGCAATACTGTTATTGCATTTGTAGCCTGATAAAACAGTTATCTGAGAAACACGTTGTTTTTATTTTTTTTAAAAACTGTTGTTATTTTTATCCTGCATTATTTCCTTGTTTTGTTTTTATTTTAGAACCTCACATTACTACACAAGGTTTTGTAGTGCCGCAATAATCTATCTTGCGCCAAGATAGTTCATATCCCGTGGTTGGCGACAGTGTTTGTTTCCACTAAACAGTTTACGGCTGGGGTTTTCAGCTCTTAGAACCTCACGTCACTATACAAATTATAGTGCACCTATGTTTTATTATTCTACATGTAGGTAACATTCGATATGGCAGTGCCAGTGTTTAATTCTCACAGATGTTTATCGCAGTGGTAATAGTGAGGTTTATTATTTATAGCAGTGATGAATGACCACCATTTGGACTACACATTTGGTGACAAGATTGGACTACCTGGTTGTTGTGGACTGATCCTTATCTAACAAACAGGTTTGTTAAGTACTAATACATTTGTGTTGTAGTGTGTAATATCAATAGATTTTGTGTCCAATATTCCCCCTTATTACTACTTGATATCTTGAAAAATGTACTTATACTTTTTTCTACTCAATTCTCCTTTACAAAATGCAATAAACTCAAACATGCTCTCCTGTGCACATGGAAATGATTCAATTAAACAAGCTAAACATACTTTTTTCATGAAAAAGCATAAATTAGATCTGTTTACATTGAAAAAAAATAAGAAATGTATGTTTGTGCACTACTAAGCCAAAGGGATAGACTAACAGCTCTATTGGTGGAAATTGGGCACATATTCAAGAGCATTAATACATTTTGTTTTTATATTTTGCACAAAAATATCTATTTTTTTAACACAAAACAATAATGTTTCAAATACTCTTGCTAGATGCAGCAAGTAAAAATTGACTTTAATGTGATAGCTGTCCGCATTTAACACTGCACAAGTGTCTGTGTCTGCTTGTGCAATGACGCTCCCTGCTCATGCTAGCCTAATGGCATGCGAGATGGGGCTGTCAATCACCTCAGCTTATTGTTTCCAAAGTTATTTTAATCCACCAGCTAAGAGCTTGTGTACAGGTTCGGAAGCAGCTTCTTAACTATCGGCTGCAGGCTAGCAGCTTGATAAATCGAGCCCTATGTGTTTAACCCCCTCAAAAGAAATAAACACATAGCTTAAGTCCTGCCCAAAGCCACAACACATCTTTGAAGCTTGTAGATAATAAGAACAGGGCACAGATCAATTATGTCACATGCCCACAGCTACGCTGGTTGATGCTGCATGGAGACTCTGCTGGACATCTGAGGAGTATAAGCTGACATAATTCATATCCTGTACATTTGTAACTTTAGAGTTCTGTTCTTAATAAACTGTAATAGACTAGGAAGTGTGCCTGCTTTTTGTTTTTCAACTTTACTTTGAACATTCAGACAGAGGAGTGATATAAGGATATATATTAAAATGTAAGGATTATTGGAATGAAAAATAGGGAGTATGGATAAAAGTGAGTAACTTGGTGTATTAACCATGCTTTCCCTTTTATTCTTGTTTCTAATTAGTTTATTAATAGCAAGGATAGTTTTAAGGATAAAAAACATATTTTGTTTGCCAGGTAAAAAAAAAAGTCATAAAAAAAAAAAGGAGAAATACAGTTAAACATCCTTGTAATGCACAGTATAAAATAATACTGATCACCTTAAGGAACATTAGTTAGATGCACAACATATATTAATCAATTAATAGTTATATAGTTAGGCGTAGAACATGTTGCTCATTGACTATGTTTTCTATAAAATACTGCAGGTTTATAATTAATGTTTCCTATTTAAAAGGCAGAATTGTAAATACATTCCCTGTGTTGATTAATCAATAAAATGCAAGTCCATGTGTCAGAATGGATCTAGGTTACTTGGGGCATTTCTCGGAAATTGATTTTGCAACATTACATTTACTTTGCATTATAGATAATTAATTAGATTTATCCAGTTGACTTAACAATGCAATACTTGATATTTTATATGTTTTCAGTTTAATGAACTGTGGGTATACATAGGAAGAAACGTTCCCACATTACTACTGCCACTTGTAGATATCACTTGCACCTACTGATTTGTTAGTGAGGATTACTGCTTGCAGAAAATGGCATTTTCTTCAAGTATAGTTAGACATGATACAGTTTTGTTTGGTTATATTAACACTAAATTGGAGGCATTTACTTTAACATAATTTGACACATTCAATTCATATCATTTTCATAATGACAATAAAGCAGACTAGACTTCACATCTGGATCCTGAATCATTCTCTGAGTTTAGAACAGCCAGAGTAACAAGCTTACTTTGAAAACATCAATGTAACATTGATAACAATAAAACTTAAATCGTAACAAAACAAAAAAAATATTAATATAAACTAACCCTCCTAATATGAGATATCAACTGCTGAATATGGTGGGTGTGCATCTATTACTTCTAAAGGACCCATAATATTCAGCAGTGGAAAATGTCAAGGCACCATAGGAAGTGAACCCAGGCATCTATCAAAACTTCAGATATTCAGCATGAATATCTTTTTACAAACCAACATTTTCTATTTCTGTTTGTTTTGCACTGGAGAAAACTAACTCTCAGAATAGTACAGGCGCATGAGAAGGCTGTAGAATAATAAAAGTGTTTATTATGAACTTAGAGCAATAACACAAACTAAGCAGTGATTACAGTGTAGTAAAACAAAGCAGTGATCAAACTATAAATGCATTACTTATGTTCGGGTTTCAAGTAAAGCATTAATAGCATGCAACAGTGCTGAGTGTCATCATTCAGTGGAACACAGACAGCTAATTCAACAGGTGCTGTATCAGACTTCACTCCAAGATATTACTCAAAAGACTCTGCCGCCCCCCTTAGCAATTCTAATAATGAAACCATTAGTGTAGAAGGCTTGTCTAAAGGTATGTCAATCACATTATTACATTTAGCAAGCGTTTAGGCAAAATAAGAGTTTTTCTCATAACAAGCAAATATTCTCATTTTAGCCTAGCACTATCTGTCTCTTGGAATGTTACACCCCCTCTTTCTAGATAAGAGCATCTGCTATGAGAACAGAAAGGCAGAGTGAAATACAAGTGTAACATTTCTTAAAGGCAATACTCTTAAACACATATATTTGTTAAATGCATATGATATATATGTACTATATATGTATGCATACTGTATATTTGTGTTCTAAAAGCAACATTTTAATATAAATTGCTAATACATTAACTGTTTCATTAATTATTTGTGCATGAAATCATGAAAAATTTCCAGTACCTTACACTGTTGTTATACCATTTTTTTTGTGTTCAACTGTTAATGGTGTCCATTTAACTCTTCAAGCATTATTTTTTACCATTCAGTTCTTCCTCTATGCCTATTTAGAAAATCATATGTCAGGCCTGAAATTGAGTGCTAATAACAATGCACGTATCCATCCGCATTGTCTACTCTCTCAGTTTGTCCTTCTAAATTGCAATCTGCCACTTTACTATTTCCTAATAGCTTGACAACCCCTTCAGTATTTCATGTCTGCTGCCTATAGTTACTTTAGACTCTATGATAAGGAGTTTACATAAGATCTCTATTCTATAAAATGAAAACCAGTGGGCAAGGCCCATCCTTTGCCTAAGCATGTAACATTCTAGAATAATACTGTGTTTGTTTATGTACCAGTGAATAGTACATTACAATATATATTGGCACTTTATAAACATAGTAAAATAATAATAATTAAGAGTAAATATAATTTTGACAAAATTATTTCAAAGTGAAAGTATATTTTCTGACCATTAGTACAATGATTTATTTCCAATATGTTTTGTTACCAAAAACAAATTAAAGTGACAGTCTCATGCAAAAATATATGAGTTACTTCAGTAGAGAAAAGTCATATTTGCATTACAGAACCTAGTTAACTATGGGGCCAATCACAATCCTTTAGAAAAATATATCAAATTATTTATTTACAAAAAACTTACTATATTAATATCTATAGTAATTTAGTGCTTACGTGGAATAACACACAAGATCATTCAATAAGATCTCCTAACTAATCTAAAAAAAGTTATAAAAATATTTTTAGAAGAAGCACCTATAGATAGGCTGAAGTGTGGTCAAGTATCTTAATCCACACTTTAATAAGAAATGTATTATTATTGTAAACAATAAATTAAAACTAAATTATTGTAAGAAGAACAAATATTTCTATAGTCTATATGTATCCATATATGCACATGAATAGGAAAATAGGGGGCCGATAGTTTAGTATTACTATATCTGCCCAAATATATGAGTGAGTCTACTGTGGTTGAAAAAATGTGAATCCTCTGTTGAAAAAAATGTGAGTCGAGGGAAAAAAAAAACTGATTTAAAAATATAATATATAAGATATATCACTGTGAAAAGGAGTGTTAGTGTGAAATAAATATATAAAAAAATAATGAAAAATAAAAAATAATATTAAATCATAAAAAACTTATTTTATGATAATGGTGATGAATGCAAATTTTGTGTGAAGAACCTGGAAAAGAAAATAAATAAAGGACACCAAGCTCTATAGTTAGGCTTACCATAAACCCAAAAAACAAAGTAATGGAAAACTCGAGCTGATATCTTTGACGCACTTTGGCCTTTAATAAGGCCTTTTTCAAGAATGAATAAGCTAACAGTGTGTGTGTGTTTATAGAGGAGATACCAGCCTATGATGTGGTGTGCCCTATCTATGAAAAAAAGGGACAAACTGTGACCTCACCTTAACCGTTACATCACTTCTGGTAGCGGTGATGTCACTTCCGTTAGTCGTCATCACTTCCAGTTTCAAAAACAAAATGGAGGGAGGCTTGATGAAAAAATGTAGTCCCACATATATCATAAGGTGATATAGATGATCATATTGGAAATAGAATGAGATACTAAAATGTATGTTCAAAGTAATTATAAATTACATTTTTATTAAAAAAAAATATAAAAAGAGATAGGAAGGTCAGAAATAAAATGTGCAAAGGTGCATTTCAATTTAAAATAGAAGCATTTTTGTAATATACTTCCATTAGCAAAAATGCTTCTAGTAAAAGTTATTACTGTTTTTCTGGGGCATTCGTACATATCAGGTGAGGGACCGTGCGCCAGTATTAAAACACCATCGGCTAGATTACAAGTTTGTGTCGGTAAGGCTTGCGGGGCTAATGAGCAGTTTCTGCTCACCGCTCACCTACAGACAACGCTGGTATTACGGGTTTTTACAAACCCGGCGTTAGCCGCAGAAAAGTGAGCGGAGAGCAAAATTTAGCTCCACATCTCACTGTAATACCAGTGCTGCTTACGGTAGCGGTG